>NMRB01000627.1:26742-59849 GCA_002633025.1 Notospermus geniculatus
GGGGAGGGGAGGGGAAGGGAGGGAGGGGCAGGGCGGGGGGCCAGGCGGGGAAGGGGCCGGGCGGAGAGGGGAGGGGACTGTCTTCAGAGGTCAGAGGAAGGGCAAAATGGTCGAGCTGGAAACGGAGCCATCGTCCAGCCCGACCAAACAAGAAAAAAAACTGAGGGAAATATTTAACTTCATCACTTCAGAATAAAACACTCTTCAACAACGCAAAAAGAGGAATTTTTTGGAAACTATCTAATCTTTCAGACCTGGATACAAATATTGACTATATGATGGTACTACTTGATTTTGCAGTGATTGAGTAGTTTTCTTGGAATCGTGTCCCAATTGAGTGTGGAAGAAGAAATAAATAAATAAATAAAAATTTCCTACCGACCCAGTGATATCAAATACTTACTTACTTACTGTACTGTGAACTCAGTTGATAGTTCAGGTGGTGCCCAGAATAAGATAGACATCCCCCATATAAATTCGATCAGAGACGAGGAGTCAGCCATTGCTAGGCCTGTCATATAGTTACAGGTAGAGATTCGTCGGTTGTCTTTTTGAAGTGTGATGAGAATTGAAATGACATTTCCGACGAGTCCAACGATAACGATGGGCATCCAGGCATATTTCGTGACAATGTGATACACCATACGCAGCACAAGGACTGTGGAATCCACTGGTTTGTCTGCAAGCAGAACGGTGCTGTTCTCTGGTTGTGACATAGTTTGTGCAAAGTGAAAAGATAGCAGTTCCCAACGGGAAATTCGTCCCAGTTTCTTTTATACGATGTATTTGTTTGTTTCAGATATCCACGCCAGTCGGAAGCTGGAGCAAGTTGAGGTACAGCTGGGTTGTAGATAAAACCACGGATGGAAACGCTAACTGCGATCGAGTTGACAAAGCTGTTGAATTTGACTCGAAGTAACGTTACAAGCACACATTCACGAGATCAAAGGAATAGGCTGCGTTGCGTAAGTAACTTGAGGCAATGTTTTCCGATCTAGCTATTCGGGTGGGTTAGGAGTTCAGGTAACAGCATTGGATAGGCCTAATTATTTTTTTTATTTAAATATCGTACTCATATCAAGAATATATAAGTACCTATATATTCTTGCTCATATGTACAGAAAAGTGAGAAAAAGGAACATTAGAAAAATGATTGTTAGTTCAAAACCAGATTTATTTTCTATTTAGCACATTCTTGTACATTGAATTTTTACTCCGTGATCAGGGTCACCGAAGCAAATCGTCTTCCCGAAAAATAAATGTTTTTTTTCGAAAAAATGTGATAGTTTCGTGACAGTTCGTGATATTTTGTGAAATAGAAAGTCCAGCCAGTTGACAAAATACGTAATAGAGGTTTTTAACGGTCACGTGACTGCAAATAATTGTCCATGTTGGCCGTCAAATGGCCGGCAATGATGTGTACATGTAACTGTCAGTGTCATATGCCGTAATGTCGCTTGACATTTTTTTGACGGCCAGTATGGCGGCATCGTGTCGTCATGGAAATGTGACGCCACGTGAAGAACCTCTAGATGCATACTGAAGTGATACTATCATTTACTTTGTGGAGTTCTGAATTGAATTGAAAACCTCTTGAGTGTCCATACATTTCTGGAGCTCAGTGGATTACACATAATAACACGACTTCAAAAATTCACAAGTGAGCAATATGTCTCTTTAATGAATTTGAGAGTACTAGTATTTCTTGCAACAGGAGAAGATCTGCAGCAGTGTGTTCCTGACATCCTGTCTGTATTTCTTCCCTCCTCCTAGGCAGTAAAGGTAAAAGTTGATCGCATAATTCATTGCCCAGATTTCAACAAGGATAAAATGCTGGCAGTAAAAACGTAGAAACCAGTATTCCTCCCGCAGCTTATATTGCTTCAGTATCACCTCGACTCCAATTAACACATCGTAGCATCGGTAAGGGATTGACGTAATGACATACGCCACGCTAACCAAAATCAGCATCTTTGTCAAATACTTCGTTTCCTTCTCTCTAGTTTTCTCTCCTTCCTTGCCGACACCCATTTTGTTCCTCTCCTTCGCCGCGCTGCGTAAGGTGGTGATTATCCAAAAATTGCAAAATACAATGATACAAAAGGGTAGTATGGTACCGCAGACCATTTGGAGTGAATTTGCAAGCGTTTCTATCTGGACGTTTCCCACTGATATGCGCATCGTACTGAAATCTATGAAGAGATTAATCGGTAACTTTTTATGACACGGGGGAGGTGCGCGGAACGTAAGTGAATGGTGACGAGTATTTTCTCAATCTGGCAGGCTCGACAAACCACGTTATCCACAAGATCTTATTCTTGTTGGATTTTCGTGGAGTGCTACACCGGATTGTTACCCTAACAGAGATACATGTAAGTCTGGACATCATCCACCGAAAATAGAACAAGAGATAGATCGTGTGGGCCCATTTCTCTACACTATAGAGTTTTCGCAAAGCCCCCGAAACACCAACGCGAACTTCTATCCTTTTGTTCGGCGTTCTCTTTTCGTGGTATCGAACAATGAGTTTGGCGTTCGCGTTGGCGTTTCGGGGGCTTTGCGCAAACTCCATATTGAATCCTAAATCACCCGATTTCGGTAAAGTACGAAGGTGCAGGGATGTTCGAAAGATGGTGCTGTCGTTCTTGATGGCCACTCGATAAGTATACATGTACATGTACTGTGCATGTACATGTACATGTACATGTACATGTCCCACAGAACGATATTGTACCAATGTATTCTATCATCAACGTATACATGTACATGTACTGTGCATGTACATGTCCCATAGAACGATATTGTACCAATGTATTCTATCATCACCATACATGTAACCTCACCTGTGCCCTCCTGTAGCACGAATTTGTATGTGAAAAACATGTATATGCATAGGCCACATGTCACGATGGTCGTCACACCCATAGTCACACGGGCTCGGCCAGTCGTGCAGAGTCGTGGAGCTGCCATCGGAAATCTCACAACGATTAGTCTATCCACTGTCATCTCGGCGAGAAAAAAGCCAGAGAGGATTGCAGACGTGTAGCTATGATACCACATTAGCCTGAAACATACGTATCACACAGCGTTTCTAGTTTTTCCCGAAATGGCAGCCAATGAGATAAAGCGCGCTGTTTATTGAAGCGTCCCGAAATGGCAGCCAATGGGAAAACGCTGTCTATCGAAGCATCCCGAAATGGCAGCCAATGGGAAAACGCTGTCTATCGAAGCATTCCGAAATGGCAACCAATGGGAAACCGCTGTCTATCGAAGCATCCCGAAATGGCAATCAATGGGAAAACGTTGTCTATCGAAGCATCCCGAAATGACAGCCAATGGGAAAACGCTGTCATTCGAAGCATCCCGAAAATGGCAATCAATGGGAAAACGTGTTTATTGAAGCGTCCTGAAATGGCAGCCAATTGGAAAACGCTGTCTATCGAAGCGTCCCGAAATGGTCGCCAACAATGGGAAAACGCTGTCTATCGAAGCGTTGTGGTTTTGTTTTACTCGTATGCCATGAGTCCGCTCGGATAGGCCAATTTGACGACAGAAAATCTGTCGGTGGTTGCCCGCCGAAAAGGCGCCGAGTGACCCGTTAAAAAACAAATATGCAAATTTTTTATCGTCACCATATTAATAATTTTCTCAGTTTGAAAAACTATGAAAATATAATTGTGGGAAGCAGGTTTCAAGCAAGGTCTTTTCCGTAGAGCAGTTGATAGTAGAGGGATCAGATCATGCCGTCAATCATGCAAGGTCAGTGGCACTTCAGGGTGGTCAGGAAAAAGTCCCTCGAAGAATAGGAAAATGATAATAAGCAAAAAGTCAATCTCCAGAATTCACGAATTTTCGACCCCAACCGGGGTCTTTTTCAAGTGGAACTTTACAATCTGAAACTCTAGAAAAGAGTTTTTGAGTCTTTTCTAGAGTTTCAGATTGTAAAGTTCACTTGAAAAAGACCCCGGTTGGGGTCGAAAATTCGTGAATTCTGGAGATAGACTTTTTGCTTATTATCATTTTGTGTGTCAATTTTGTGCTATTCTGTATCTCGAACAATAGGAAAGCAATAGAACTGCAATTATTGTTCGAGGAACTTTTTCTGGGCTACAAAGGACAAAAACCACATTCTACCTCTTACTGTAGTGTAAGTATAACAACATGTACTTACTGTAGTGTAAATACACTACATGCATGTACACGTACCTACTTACTGTAGTGCCAACTCAGTTGATAGTTCAGGTGGTGACCAGAAAAAGATAGACATCCCCCATATAAATTCGATAAGAGACGAGGAATCGGCCATTGCTAGACCTGTCATGTAGTTACAGGTAGAGATTCGTCGGTTGTCTTTTTGAAGTGTGATGAGAATTGAAATGACATTTCCGATGAGTCCAACGATAGTGATGGGCATCCAGGCATATCTCGTGACAATGAGATACACGACGCGCAGCACGAGGACTGTGAAATCCGCTGGTGTGTCTGCCGACAGAACGGTGCTGTTCTCTGGTTGCGGCATCATCAAAGTGAAGAGTATGAGATTCCCACAATGGAGAATTCGTTCCAGCTTCGAATTTTTCAGAGATTTCCGATGATATCAGTAGAAAGCTGGGACAAATTGGTGTACAGCCGGCCAAGTTTTTGACAAAAGCTATGGATTGAAACGCTCACCGCCAAAGTTTAGGTTGACAAAGCAGCTGTAACGTGCTGGCTTTAATTAAGTGAGGTTATCAAACGAAATATACTACAGCATGAGAAACACCTTCGGGCTATCCATCGTGAACATTAGGATATCCGGTGACAGCACTGGGTAAGTAGAAAAAAGTGCTAATGGCACTCTGCATGCTAGGCTGAATATCAGGCCAATATCAGCGTGGTGGTAGAAATCAAACACTAGGCCTACTGTAGAATTACTAGTCAGTAGAAAAATTAGAAGAAAATAATTTCCCTTTTACGGTGGCCCATAAGGGACATTTTGTTTTTATTTTATATTTTTCTTTTTTTTTCTACTTTTCTCCGCGGAATAAACTTTTCTCCGCGGAAATAATGTNAAAACATTATTTCCGCGGAGAAAACATTATTTCCGCGGAGAAAACATTATTTCCGCGGAGAAAACATTATTTCCGCGGAGAAAACATTATTTCCGCGGAGAAAAGTTTATTCCGCGGAGAAAAGTAGAAAAAAAATAAAAAAATAAAATAAAAACTAAATGTCCCTTATGGGCCACCGTACATGAAGGCCGGTTTATGCGACTACGCGTTGTCGGACAGTCATGATTCTGCAATAGTTGCAACTTGGAGATTTACCACTAATGGCAGAAGCAACTGTTGCAGTTATCAAGTTAGTCTGGCAAGACAAATATATTACATGTCGTAAGTCTAGTCTATATTCATCAAAGAAATTTGAAGTCATTAAGTACAGTGTACTCTGCAAAGTTCAATGTTCTGGATAAAACCCTGTGCCTACTAACTTACTGCACGGTGGCATCATTTGCTAGTTCAGGTGGTGACCAATTACGAATTACGAATTGTTTTATTACTCTTTAACTACAATTTGTAGTACATAGAGGATATGTAGTTTTACAAGTTACAAATATCAGAATCAGAAAAAGGAATAACAAAAATATAAACATCTTGGCAAACATAACATGTTTACAGTAACTAGTCTATATTGGAGAGTGGAGCAAAAGTTGACCAACTTGGAGGGTTGTTATATAATTTGAACCCTTTAAAAATAAATGTTGCTAATCTAAAACTAACACTAACCAATTTCCTTATTGAGCAATTGATTACATCTTAAGAGTGTTGTGATGGAGTCTGTAATATATAGGAATATATTCATCCCTAAATTGATTAAGTACAGAGCATTCAAAAAGGAAATGGTATTCATCTCCTATCTTATTTCGTAAGAGTTGGTGATATTTCGTGAAATAGGAAGTTCAACCAGTTTGCAAAATACATACATAATAGAGGTTTTTAACGGTCATGTAACTGCAAAGAATAAAATTGGCCACGATGGCCGTCAAATGGCCGGCGACGATGTCGAAACTGTCACATACCGTAATGTTGCTTGACATTTTGACGGCCAATATGGCGGCATCGTGTCGTCATGGAAATGTGACGTCACGTGAAGAACCTCTATACAGATGCGTACTGAAGTGATTCTATCATCTACTTGCAACAGGAGAAGATCTGCAGCAATGTGTTCCTGACATCCTGTCTGTACTTCTTCCCTCCTCCTAGACAGTAAAGGTAAAAATTGATAGCATAGTTCATTGCCCAGATTTCAACAAGGATAAAATGCTGGCAATAAAAACGTAGAAACCAGTATTCCTCCCGCAGCTTATAGTGCTTCTGTATCGCCGCGACCCCAATTAACACATCGTAGCATCGGTAAGGGATTGACGTAATGACATACGCCACGCTAACCAAAATGAGCATCTTTGTCAAATACTTCGTTTCCTTTTCTCTAGTTTTCTCTCCTTCTTTGCCGACACCCATTTTGTGCCTCTCCTTCGCCGCGCTGCGTAAGGTAATGACGATCCAGAAATTGCAAAATACAATGATACAAAAGGGTAGTATGGTACTGCAGACCAGTTGGAGTGAATTTGCAAGCGTTTCTATCTGGACGTTTCCCACCGATATGCGCACCGTACTGAAATCTATGAAGAGATTGATCGGTAACATTTTATGACACGGGGGAGGTGCGCGGAACGTAAGTGAATGGTGACGAGTACACATGTATTTTCTCAATCCGGCAGGCTCGACAAACCACGTTATCCACAAGATCATATTCTTGTTGGATTTTCGTGGAATGCTTCCCGATTTTTTAACCCTCTTTCACAACAGAGATGGAGATAAGTTTGGACATCACCCACCGAAAATCGAACAAGAGATAGATCGTGTAGGCGCATTTCTGTACACCATAGGCCCGTATGCACCAACGTGGATAAACCTTAGATTAGGCTTAAACTAGGTTTAAGTATGGTTTAAAAAATTAATCCGCCTGCACCAACAAGGATTAATTTTTATCCGGTGTTTAAATCACAGATTATTCTAAACCTGCCAAGGGGTAGGTTTAAACTTGGATTAAGCCATTTTTGACGAAGTGATCGAAGTGACAAGATGGACTGGATCGACGCTCTTGAACAAGTTGACANGTATGTGCATAGGCCACATGTCACGATGGTTGTCACTCCAATGGTCACATGGGCTCGGCCAGTCGTGCAGAGTCGTGGAGCTGCCATCGGAAATCTCACAACGATTAGTCTATCCACTGTCATCTCAGCGAGAAAAAAGCCAGAGAGTATTGCAGACGTGTAGCCATGATACCACATCAGCCTGAAACAAAGATCTACGTACATGCGCACAGTCTTTCTAGTTTTTCCCGAAATGGCAGCCAATGAGATAAAGCGCGCTGTTTATCGAGACGTCCCGAAATGACAATCAATGGGAAAACGCTGTTTATTGAAGCGTCCCGAAATGGCAGCCAATGGAAAAACGCTGTTTATTGAAGCGTCATGAAATGGCAGCCAACAGGAAAACGCTGTTTATTGAAGCGTCCCGAAATGGCAGCCAATGGGAAAACGCTGTCTATCGAAGCGTTG
The DNA here is from genome assembly GCA_002633025.1 of Notospermus geniculatus. Classification (NCBI taxonomy): domain Eukaryota; kingdom Metazoa; phylum Nemertea; class Pilidiophora; order Heteronemertea; family Lineidae; genus Notospermus; species Notospermus geniculatus. The sequence continues at coordinate 34,349 of NMRB01000627.1, forward strand.
TGGTTTTGTTTTATGCCATGACTCGGCTCCGATAGGCCATTATGACGACAGAAAATCTGTCGGTGGTTGCCCGTCGAAAAGGCGCTGAGTGACACGGCAAAAAGACCTGTTAAAAATAAAATATGCAAATTTTTTATCGTCACCACATTAATAATTTTCTCAGTTTGAAAAACTATGAAAATATAATTGTGGAAGAAGGTTTCAAGCAAGGTCTCCGTATAGCAGTTGATAGTAGAGGGATCAGATCAGGCCGTCAATCATGCAAGGTCAGTGGCACTTCAGGGTGGTCAGGAAAAAGTCCCTCGAAGAATAAAGCAATAGAACTGCAATTATTGTTCGAGGAACTTTTTCTGGGCCACCCGAGAGGAAAAGGACAAAAACCACATTCAAGTACCTCTTACTGTAGTGTAAGTATCTACTTAAACTGTAGTGAAAGTACACTACTCAGTTGATAGTTCAGGTGGTACCCAGAAAAAGATAGGCATCGACCATATAAATTCGATAAGAGACGAGGAGTCGGCCATTGCTAGACCTGTCATTACAGGTAGAGATCCGAAATTGCAGCCAATGGGAGAACGCTGTCTATCGAAGCGTCCCGAAATGGCAGCCAATGGAAAAACGATGTTTATTGAAGCGACCCGAAATGGCAGGCAACAGGAAAACGTATCTACTTACTGTATTGTGAACTCAGTTGATAGTTCAGGTGGTGCCCAGAAAAAGATAGACATCGCCCATATAAACTCGATAAGAGACGAGGAGTCGGCCATTGCTAGACCTGTCATATAGTTACAGGTAGAGATTCGTCGGTTGTCTTTTTGAAGTGTGATGAGAATTGTAATGACATTTCCGAAGAGTCCAACGATAATGATGGGCATCCAGGCATATTTCGTGACAATGAGGTACACCACGCGCAGCACTAGGACTGTGGAATCCACTGGTTTGTCTGCAAGCAGAACGGTGCTGTTCTCTGGTTGTGACATCATCAAAGTGAAGAGTATGAGATTCCCACAACTGAGAATTCGAATTTTTCAGAGAATTCCGATGATATCAGTAGAAAGCTGGGACAAATTGGTGTACAGCCGGCCAAGTTTTTGACAAAAGCTATGGATTGAAACGCTCACTGCCAAAGTTTAGGTTGACAAAGCAGCTGTAACGGGCTGGCTTTAATTACATGTAAGTGAGGTTATCAAATGAATATAGGCCTACTGCAACATGAGAAACACCTTCGTGCTATCCGTCGTGAACATTAGGATATCAGGTGACAGCACTGGATTAGTAGAAAAAAGTGCTAATGGCACTGTGCATGCTAAGCTGAATAGCAGGCCAATGTCAGCGTGGTGGTGGAAATCAAACACTATAGGCCTACTGTAGGAATACTGTAGAATAGGTCTACTGTAGTCTACGGTGGCCCAAACATGCCATGTATATATTTTTATCCACATTAAAATATTCTGAACATATTTGTATTTTTCCTCTAATTTCCACCCGGGTGGAAAACATTTTCACCCGGGTGGAAAACATTCTCACCCAGGTGTAAAACATTCTCACCCTGGTGGAAAACATTTCCACCCGGGTGTAAAACATTTCCACCCGGGTGGAAAACACCAACTTTGAAATTGGGTAACACCAACACTAAGCGTTAACACCAACACCACTGCTTGACTTCAAAGTTGGTGTTGAGATGGGGGTTAGTGTTGGTGTCAGTGTTAACACCTGGTGTTAACACCAACTTTGAAATCACCCAATAAGGTCCCAGCGCCCATGTTCCCGAAGCCGTCGTTATGTTAACGATGTCATTAAAACTGGAAAAATGCATAGCGGAACGACATCGTTAGCCTAACGACGGCTTCGGGAACATGGGTCCTGATTGCCAAAAGGTCAAAGGTTGCGTCTATCGCACGCCGGAGTGGACATAATTCTGAATTAATATCCGTATTAATTCAAACGAATTAATGTGTACATTAAATCGACCAATAGGATTTGATTTTTATGTGTGGACATTAAATCGATTTAATAGTGGACATTACATATAAATCGATTTAATACCACCATTAAATCGAATTGCGGACAACCTATTGTTCACTATCAGCCTGACAAAGTATTTGCGTACCCTTAAAGTTACGGGACCTTTGTGAATAAGGTCCCTGTATTTTAACGCTTAGTGGATTTTACGTCACCCATCTGCAGGCCTTGCGGTCACGCAGCAGCAGCCAGCATGCATCTGACGTAAGCTTATCTGATATCATGAAGGCCGGTTTATGCGACTACGCGTTGTCGGACAGTCATGATTCTGCAATAGTTGCAAATTATTAGAGATTTACCACAAATGGCTGAAGCAACTGTTACAGTAATCAGCAATGAGAGATTTTGTAACGTTACAAAATCTCTCATTCCTGAAAAATAATGTTACAAAATCTCACCAGTGGAGAGATTTTGCAAGGTTACAAAATCTCTCATTGCTGAAAAATAATGTTACAAAATCTCACCACTGGAGAGATTTTGTAACGTTACAAATTCTCTCACTGCTGAAAAATAATGTTACAAAATCTCACCACTGGAGAGATTTTGCAAGGTTACAAAATCTCTCATTGCTGAAAAATAATGTTACAAAATCTCACCAGTGGAGAGATTTTGTAACGTTACAAAGTCTCTCATTGCTGAAAAATAATGTTACAAAATCTCACCACTCTTGGAGAGATTTTGTAACGTAACGTAATGTGGGTAGCTGATCAATGGCTTGTTCAAAGTATTGCCATGGCTAGATCCGTACCCAGTTAACTTTGTGGTTTAGAAACATTCTATAGGGTGTCCCAGAAAAAACGCAAGTTAGGAAAATCGTGATTGTGGAGAAACCAAATATCACAGCCATATAAAATTGGTTTTGCTAGATGCGCCAGAGCATAAGCTTCATTTTCATACCAATTTCATGTTGGTACAGTTCCGGATAAACTCCCTACGCAGTTGTGTACCGCGCCCCCTTCGGTTTACTCGCTCTCCACAACTGCTTTACTTCGTGGAAGTCGCCGCGGTTGGTCAACAGATGGCGTGTGGGCCTGGCGCGAGTTTTACAGCCTATCAGCACGCTGCTTTCAGAACTGTTTGGCCCGTTGGCAACGGATGTTGTTGTGCTACCATGGCTACGAATCGCTCGGCCAATGAAAAAGTGTCTCAGGCCAGCTTGGTTACCGGTTGCTCGGTGCTCTCATTGGTCGACTCTCTCAGCGCCATCTGTTGACCGAACGCGGCGAATCTTACGAAGTTAAGCAGTTGTGGAGAGCGAGTAAACCGAAGGGAGCGCGATACACAACTGCGTAGGGAGTTTAAGTTCCGGATGGCTGCACAATCACTGTTTGACTGAGGTGAGGTAAAATGACAATTGCTGCATGTTTCAATCCATGAATAATGATCAACACAAAAGCTTGATTTCAGACGTGTTTAATAACAAAAACATAAGAATAGCATACATGTATGCTTAAAGAAACACAGATATTTTCTCTTAAAAAGCATTTCTGACTGCTACAAGGCTTCCAGGTTGTGCATATTCAGTTACCACAAATGATCTCTGCTGATGTGTTAACTGCATCATGTTGTGAAATGACCAGCAGAGAGCCCATGGGATGGCAAATTTTGTATGCCTGTGCTTATGTAATCATTCAAAAACCCATTCTGCAGAGGATCATGGAGGAATCCTCCATGAGAGGATTATGCAATGAAATTCACCATCAGAATTGGTGTAACAGGATATCTATCTCGATTCACCAAGAGATAGGGCCTACATGTATTAACCCCTTCCTACCCAAATGGTCTGATAAGATGTCTTTTTCGATTCACGAAGTGATATTAACCCTTTCCACTGATTTCCACGAGGAACGCTAATATTTGCTTGCTAACCATAAAAAAGGTTAGTACTTGTATCTCGTTTCCCCTGTCATGCCTGTTTCAACCTCTTGAATTGGCAGGTCATAGTCAGCTGAGCGCAAGGCCTATGCACCTCTTGTTTACGATTCGTGGGGACACCTGGACGGACGTTTTTGGAACTAAACCACGTTACCGAAATCTCTCCACCCGATGTTACACAATCTCTCCAAAACCTAACCCTAGGTTACACAAACTCACCAACGTTACAACCCTGACCGAGAAACATAACCCTAAGTTACACAATCTCGCCAACGTTACAGAATCTCTCATTGCTAAAATCTCTCATTGCTAAAAAATAATGTTACAAAATCTCACCACTGGAGAGATTTTGTAACGTTACAAAATCTCTCATTGCTGAAAAATAATGTTACAAAATCTCACCACTGGAGAGATTTTGTAACGTTACAAAATCTCTCATTCCTGAAAAATAATGTTACAAAATCTCACCCACTGGAGAGATTTTGTAAAATCGTGATTGTGGAGAAACCAAATACAGATTCAGTAACCAAATACAGATTTCTGGAGATTGACTTCTTGCTTATTATCATTTTGTGTGTCAATTTTGTGCTATTCTGTATCTTGGACACATTATATACCAGGAACAGGAATTGATGCCAAAATGGCGGGAAATGGTAATGGATCGGTATTGAATCTGCAGCTCATAAATGCTGGTAAAAAAGTTGTTTAGTATGAAAAATCGAATAAGGAACTGAATAAGGAACAAGGAAATGAATCAGGAAATGGTGCCAAAATGGCCGGAAATATATTGGGTCGGTATAGAATCTGTAGCTCATAAATGCTAGTAAAAAAGTTGTTTGGTATGAAAAATCGAATAACGAACTACGAAATGAGTCAGGAAATGGTACGAAAACGTTTGGTAAACAAGAAATACATGGCTTTATACTAGTTCCTTATTGGGGCAATACCCAATATCGAATAAGGAACTAGGAACTGGTAGCCTACTAGTATTTACTAGTTCCTTATTGGGGCAATTTTGAATAAGGAACTAGGAATGAGGAACTGGGAACCAACTTCACAGAGGTATTCCAACTGGGAATATTTTCCGTGCGAACGTGCCGAAATGTTGACTGCTCATGTGACTGCTCTCGGCCAACCGTATTCACGGAAACTTACTTGAGGTACGAAAAATAACATGACTTCAGTTTCATCAAAAAGTCACAAGTGATCAAATGTCTCTTTAATGAATTTGAGAGTACATGTACTTCTAGTATTTCTTGCAACAGGAGAAGATCTGCAGCAATGTGTTCCTGACATCCTGCCTGTATTTCTTCCCTCCTCCTAGACAGTAAAGGTAAAAATTGATAGCGTAGTTCATTGCCCAGATTTCAACAAGGATAAAATGCTGGCAATAAAAACGTAAAAACCAGTATTCCTCCTGCAGCTTATAGTACTTCTGTATCGCCTCGACTCCAATTAACACATCGTAGCATCGGTAAGGGATTGACGTAATGACATACGCAACACTAACCAAAATGAGCATCTTTGTCAAATACTTCGTTTCCTTTTCTCTAGTTTTCTCTCCTTCCTTGCCGACACCCATTTTGTTCCTCTCCTTCGCCGCGCCGCGTAGGGTAATGATGATCCAGAAATTGCAAAATACAATGATACAAAAGGGTAGTACGGTACCGCAGACCAGTTGGAGTGAGTTTGCAAGCGTTTCTAACTGGACGTTTCCCACTGATATGCGCATCGTACTGAAATCTATGAAGAGATTAATCGGTAACTTTTTATGGAATCCAGGAAAAAAAGACACTGGAAAAAAAGACACCGGAAAAAAAGACACAGTAAAAAAGACACTGGAAAAAAGACACTGGTAAAAAAGTCACTGGAAAAAAAGACACTGGAAAAAATGTCACCGGAAAAATAGACACTGGAAAAAAAGTCAATGGAAAAATAGACACTGGGAAAAAAGAGTCAGTTTTCACTCATTAGTTGCATGATGAGGAAATGGACAATTCAGGCAAGATTTTCCNAAACAAAAAAAAACTGTGTCATATTTCAGCTTCACACAACATGTCCAATCCACCTATTTTGCTAACAGTACAATCTCAGGAATCTCGAGTACCAGTGTCTATTTTTCCACTGAGTGACTTTTTTACCAGTGTCTTTTTTTCCAGTGACTTTTTTGCCAGTGTCTTTTTTTTCCTGTGACTTTTTTACCAGTGTCTTTATTTCCAGTGTCTTTTTTACTGTGTCTTTTTTTCCGGTGTCTTTTTTCCAGTGTCTTTTTTACCGTCTATCCTTTTTATGACACGGGGGAGGTGCGCGGAACGTAAGTGAATGGCGACGAGTATTTTCTCAATCTGGCAGGCTCGCCGAACCCCGTCATCCACAAGATCTTAATAATAATAAATAATAACTTTTATTTATATACATGTAGCACCTTACATTGTGACACAACCTCAAAGTGCTTCACACAATAAGAACAAATACATGTATGATAAAACAATTTAGAAAACATCTTATTGGGTCACCATAGTGAGACATTATTTTGCCCTTGATGTTTCGCCCGGCAAATATTACGGCTGCATAAAGTGACCATTTGTATCTATTTTTGATGTCATGGTTTGTTTGGGTCGTTTTCTCGTGTCCAGCAGAGAATGAGCTGAGAAATTTAAGTGCGAGTGTAATAAAGGCGGATTTGTTAAAAATATCACGCTCACTCCGTCCATCGCTAGCTGTTTCCGAGTGATTCCGACATGTCCGAGGATTGCCGATATGCAAATTAGCTAGCGATGGACGGAGTGAGCTTGACATCCTTAACTGGCGTTTTAAAGTTGTGAAAAAAGTCATTTAAAGTGATTTTTTTCAAATGGATATATCGTATTTGAAGAAGGAACCCTATGTCAACCAGGTATACATGTAGGCCTACATGTACTGTACATGTAGGCCTAGGCCTACATGTCCCTTAGAACGATATTGTACCAATAGATCTAGGCCCTATATTCTATCATCAACATACATGTAACCTCACCTGTGCCCTCCTGTAGCACGAATTTGTATGTGAAAAACATGTATATGCATAGGCCACATGTCACGATGGTCGTCACACCCATGGTCACACGGGCACGGCGAGTCGTGCAGAGTCGTGGAGCTGCCATCGGAAATCTCACAACGATTAGTCTATCCACTGTCATCTCGGCGAGAAAAAAGCCAGAGAGTATTGCAGACGTGTAGCTATGATACCACATTAGCCTGAAACAAAGATCTACGTCAATCTGAAGAGGTCGCCACCATCGTTCCTTGGCTAAGACCTCTGAAAAGGGCTGGAACCCAGCACAAGATTCTTGTGCTCATCGATTTTACAAATTACGTGTATTTGATAAAATAAGCATACCGAAAATTAGAATTTGTTCCAGTATTTGTAAAATTACTACTATTTTAACATTCCGTTGGGTATTCGATGTTTTATTATGGAAAAAATAACGAACTCTTTCGAATCCCTACGCAATGATTCGCTGTGCAACGGTCAGAAATTCATCCGCCGCCAACAATGCATTTGCACTGTGGAAAAGTAGTACCGGCCTAGCCCTTTTAATGTGGCATTGAACTCTGGGTACGAGATTGGATCTACGTATCACACAGTTTCTAGTTTTTCCCGAAATGGCAGCCAATCGCATAAAGCGCACTGTTTATCGAAGCGTCCCGAAATGGCAGCCAATGGGAAAACGCAGCTGTCTATCGAAGCGTCCCGAAATGGCAGCCAATGGAAAAACGCTGTCTATCGAAGCGTCCCGAAACTGGCAGCCAATGGAAAATGCTGCCAATCGAAGCGTCCCGAAATGGTCGCCAACAATGGGAAAACACTGTCTATCGAAGCGTTGTGGTTATGTACATGTACATTGTTTCATGCCATGGGCCCGCTCTGATAAGTCAACTTGACGACAGAAAATCTCTCGGTGGTTGCCCGTCGAAAAGGCGCTGAGGACACGGCAAAAAGACCCGTTAAAAACAAATACCGTTATGCCAATTTTTATCGTCACCATATTAAATAATTTTCTCAGTTTGAAAAACTGTGAAAATATAATTGTGGGAAGCAGGTTTCAAATTATGACGTCAATGATGACGTCACGTGAAGTTCCTCTATCATTTCCCCCACTGGAGGATAGGAGAACCAATCATCTGTCACTGGAAGAAACTCCCCCTGGTGATGATGGGCAAGATGACTGCTATAGAGGCTATGCACGTGACGTCATCAGCGAGGTGACGCCATGTTGGATGGAACGTTGTGACATTCTGACGCAGTGCATCTGACCACGTGCTCCGTCCATTTTCCATCCAACACGTGGCGTCATACCCATTGGTGACGTCATTTGATGACGTCAGTGCATAGCCTCTATAGAGGAACTTCACGTGACGTCATCATTGACGTCATAATTCGCACGTCAGCCATGTTGGACTTCCGGCAAAGCTCCGTATCGTCGGTCCGTATCACGTATGACGTGTCGAGCTAATGCATTTTCTATTAGAGTCATACGTCATACGTGATACGGACCGACGATACGGAGCTTTGCCGGAAGTCCCTATTTGAAAGCTACGAATGCCGGCATCTCGTCGCGGCAGTGACGTCACAATCGTCGCTGCACTTCCTCTATAGCCGTTGATAGTAGAGGGATCAGATCATGCCGTCAATCATGCAATGTCAGTGGCACTTCAGGGTGGCCAGGAAAAAGTCCCTCGAAGAATAGGAAAGCAATAGAACTGCAATTATTGTTCGAGGAACTTTTTCTGGGCCACCCGAGAGGAAAAGGACAAAATACATATTCATTCTCTTACTGTAGTGTAAGTATCTACTTATACTGTAGTGTAAGACATATGTCAATATTAGTAACCAGACCACAATGAACTTAGGGTTTACTCTGAACGGTCCAACGCACATGTTTTCTAACTAGCTGGACCTTGGTTGGAAATTGAACATACAACTAGACCTTGATTTGAAATTGAACACAGACACAGGCATGGGATTGGCTGGAAGTGTCCTGTCAATAAAATGCATGTCAATACCCAGAGACTTCACCAACAATACCAAGGTCTGCCTGACAACCGAAGGTCCGCCCATCGAGCTCCAGATGACTTAAACGTACTATAGATGTACCTACTTACTGTATTGTGAACTCAGTTGATAGTTCGGGTGGTGCCCAGAAAAAGATAGACATTCCCCATATAAATTCGATCAGAGACGAGGAATCAGCCATTGCTAGACCTGTCATATAGTTACGGGTAGAGATCCGAAATGGAAAAACGCTGTTTATTGAAGCGTCCCGAAATGACAGCCAATGGGAAAACGCTGTCTATCGAAGCGTCCCGAAATGGCAGCCAATGGAAAAACGCTGTTTATTGAAGCGTCCACTCCCGAAATGGCAGCCAATGGGAAAACGTATACTTACTGTATTGTGAACTCAGTATGTAGTTCAGGTGGCGCCCAGAAGAAGATAGACATCGACCATATAAATTCGATAAGAGACGAGGAGTCGGCCATTGCTAGACCTGTCATATAGTTACAGGTAGAGATTCGTCGGTTGTCTTTTTGAAGTGTGATGAGAATTGTAATGACATTTCCGATGAGTCCAACGATAACGATGGGCATCCAGGCATATTTCGTGACAATCAGGTACACCATACGCAGCATGACTAGGACTGTGGAATCCGCTGGTGTGTCTGCCGACAGAACGGTGCTGTTCTCTGGTTGTGACATCATCAAAGTGAACAGTATGAGATTCCCACAACTGAGAATTCGAATTTTTCAGAGATTTCCGATGATATCAGTAGAAAGCTGGGACAAATTGGTGTACAGCCGCCCAAGTTTTTGACAAAAGCTATGGATTGAAACGCTCACTGCCAAAGTTCAGGTTGACAAAGCAGCTCAGTGTACCGTGCTGGCTTTAGAAGTGAGGTTATCAAACGAATATAGGCCTACTGCAACATGAGAACCTTCGTGCTATCCATCGTGAACATAGGATATCCGGTGACAGCACTGGATAAATAGAAAAAAGTGCTAATGGCACTGTGCACTGCTAAGCTGAATAGCAGGCCACTGTCAGCGTGGTGGTGGAAATCAAACACTATAGGCCTACTGTAGGAATACTGTAGAATAGGCCTACTGTAGTCTACGGTGGCCCAAACATGCCATGTATATATTTTTATCCACATTAAAATATTCTGAACATACATGTATTTGTATTGGTGAGCTGGCCTTGAGGCATTCTCACCACTAAAATCATCACACTTTAAAAGTGGGTCAATTTTTCGCCTCCATTTTCTCCTTTTCCATTCACGTAATCTACTGATTATCGACGCAATAGTCAATCATTTGGCATGAAATTGTGTCCCCTGCTAAGCAATTTGAATAATATAATCGGCTTGGTGCTTTTTGGACGATTTTTGGACCAAATGACGAGATTATTTAGGATCATTTTCATGCGGGTCCTCTGTCCTCGAGTCCTATTGTACTGTAGGCCTATAGCGGAGCGGCTGTAACAGGCAGGGGACCAGGTGTTGCACAGTAAAAATGGTGGACATTCTTTTCATCACTTGAGAAATTAGACCCATTGTGATACCTTTTCTAACCCTTCATTAGGTAAGCCACTATACTTCAACTCATTCTTTCATGTGTAGCAACAACTTCCATGCTTAATTGATAACTAAGATAATTCAAATNCCTGGGTGGAAAACATTTCCACCCGGGTGGAAAACATTTCCACCTGGGTGTAAAACATTTCCACCCAGGTGGAAAACATTTTCACCCGGGTGAAAATGTTTTCCACCCAGGTGAGAATTTTGTAACGTTACAAAATCTCTCATTGCTGAAAAATAATTTTACAAAATCTCACCACTGGAGAGATTTTGTAACGTTACAAAATCTCTCATTGCTGAAAAATAATGTTACAAAATCTCACCACTGGAGAGATTTTGTACATTGCTGAAAAATAATGTTACAAAATCTCACCACTGGAGAGATTTTGTAACGTTACAAAGTCTCTCATTGCTGAAAGATAATGTTACAAAATCTCACCACTGGAGAGATTTTGTAACGTAACGTAATGTGGGTAGCTGATCGATGGCTTGTTCAAAGTATTGCCATGGCTAGATCCGTACCCAGTTAACTTTGTGGTTTAGAAACATTCTACAGGGTGTCCCAGAAAAAACGCAACAGTTAGGAAAATCGTGATTGTGGAGAAACCAAATAACCAAATACAGATTCAGTACCGACACATTATACCAGGAAATGAATCAGGAATTGATGCCAAAATGGCGGGAAATGGCATATAATGGATCGGTATTGAATCTGCAGCTCATAAATGCTAGTAAAAAAGTTGTTTAGTATGAAAAATCGAATAAGGAACTGAACAAGATGACATTGTAAATGTCGTATGGTTCCCGATTAGGTACTTCTACATGAACGGTACATTGATAGAGATGAAGATACATTGATAGAGATAGATTCATTGACAAAGTCAGGATAGATTGATAGAGATCAGGATACATTGACAGAGATCTGGATACATTGACTGATGAACAACGACACTGAATCCTTGATCTCATGCCAAAAACTCATCTCATGGTTGACCTTGACCTTGATATCTGATCATCTAGGTCATTGCATAATCAAAATGGGCAGCCTCAATAACCTGAGCATGGGTGATATCATGTCTCTATCTGTATCACGGGCACAGATATTTCAAATTCTCAAGTTTGACCTTGACCTTGACCTTTGATCGTTAAGGTCATTGCATAATCGAAATGGGCATCCTCAATAACCTAAGTATGGGTGATATCATGCCTCTACCTCTACCACAGGAAGAGATACTTCAAATTATCAAGTTTGACCTTGACCTTGACCTCTGATCATCAAGGTCATTGCATAATCGAAATGGGCATCCTCAATAACCAAAGTATGGGTGATATCATGCCTCTATCTCTAACACAGACAGAGATATTTCAAATTATCAAGTTTGATATATCAAAATCTCATGATATCTCAATCACCCGGACACTGGAGGCTGAGAATTTTAACATGGTCCAGTCCTTGGATAAGTAGGCATGAACTAAGACTTGTTTCATGTTGCTCAGTTGACAATATGGCAAGTTATCTCAAAATATCAAATTAGTGATATCGATATCACCATGACCCCAACATCTCAGGTCAAAAGTAATCAGTCCATTGGATTCCCAGGGTATGAAAACCTAAGGGTAGAATCTATTTCCACTGCACTAGGTGTTAAAGGAGCCGAATTATGGCACCAGATAAAAGCGTGACGGACAAAATATCAAGTCTGATAAGTTGATTACATCATGATGGAGGCATCTGATGTTGAAAATGATTAGCTCATTGGATTGCCCATGTTGACAAACCTAGGGGTAGGATGTGTTACCAGAACTGTAGCTGTTGAAGGAGATAAGATATGAAGGCGTGACAGACGGACACACACACACACACACACACACACAGATACACACACAGATACACACACAGATACACAGACACCATGACCAAAAACAATATGGTACCCGATCTTAGTGATCGGGAACCATAATAAGGAACTAGGAAATGAATCAGGAAATGGTGCCAAAATGGCCGGAAATATATTGGGTCGGTATTGAATCTGTAGCTCATAAATGCTAGTAGAAAGGTTGTTTAGTAGTGAAAAATCGAATAAGGAACTGAATAAGGAACTGGGAAATGAATCAGAAAATGATGCCAATATGGCGGGAAATGGTATATGATGAGTTGGTATTGAATCTGTAGCTCATAAATGCCAGTAAAAAGTTGTTTAATATGAAAAATTGAATAAGGCGAACTGAATAAGGAACTGGGAAATGAATCAGAAAATAATGCCAAAATGGCGGGAAATGGTATATAATGGGTTGGTATTGAATCTGTAGCTCATAAATGCCAGTAAAAAAGTTGTTTAGTATGAAAAATTGAATAAGGAACTGAATAAGGAACTGGGAAATGAATCAGGAAATGATGCCAAAATGGCGGGAAATGGTATACATGTATAATGGGTTGGTATTTTGAATCTGTAGCTCATAAATGCCAGTAAAAAAGTTGTTTGGTATGAAAAATCGAATAAGGAACTACGAAATAAGTCAGGAAATGGTACGAAAACGTTTGGTAAACAAGAAATACTTGGCTTATATACTAGTTCCTTATTGGGGCAATACCCAATATCGAATAAGGAACTAGGAACTGGTTAGCCTATTTACTAGTTCCTTATTGGGGCAATTTTGAATAAGGAACTAGGAATGAGGAACTGGGAACCAACTTCACAGAGGTATTCCAACTGGGAATATTTTCCGTGCGAACGTGCCGAAATGTTGACTGCTCATGTGACTGCTCTCGGCCAACCGTATTCACGGAAACTTAATTTGAGGTACGAAAAATAACATGACTTCAATTTCATCAAAAAGTCACAAGTGACCATCCCCCACAGCAGGGGTTTTTACCTCGCTCCTCTTCATCCGCTCACACAAACCCCTGCTGAAATACAACAGCCAGTGAATGTGATGTGGCTGTTCCATACTCCAGTTGCACTCCCTAGCTGTATCTTAAGGATAACTTGGAGAAGTAAAGTTTCGTGGTTTTACCCAGTTTGGTTTTAAAGTTTTGTGCTTTACAAATCACTTACATCTTTCCAAAATTGACTGAATTTTATCACAGAGGTTCTAGTATTTCTTGCAACAGGAGAAGATCTGCAGCAATGTGTTCCTGACATCCTGCCTGTATTTCTTCCCTCCTCCTAGGCAGTAAAGGTAAAAATTGATCGCATAATTCATTGCCCAGATTTCACCAAGGATAAAATGCTGGCAATAAAAACGTAGAAACCAGTATTCCTCCCGCAGCTTATAGGGCTTCTGTATCGCCTCGACTCCAATTAACACATCGTAGCATCGGTAAGGGATTGACGTAATGACATACGCCACACTAACCAAAATGAGCATCTTTGTCAAATACTTCGTTTCCTTTTCTCTAGTTTTCTCTCCTTCTTTGCCGACACCCATTTTGTTCCTCTCCTTCGCCGCGCCGCGTAAGGTAATGATGATCCAGAAATTACAAAATACAATGATACAAAAGGGTAGTATGGTACCGCAGACCAGTTGGAGTGAATTTGCAAGCGTTTCTATCTGGACGTTTCCCACCGATATGCGCACCGTACTGAAATCTATGAAGAGATTGATCGGTATGACACGGGAATATAAGTGAATGGTGACGAGTATTTTCTCAATCTGGCAGGCTCGCCGAACCCCATTATCCACAAGATCTTAATAATAATAAATAATAATTTTTATTTATATATAGCAGCTTACATTGTTACACAACCTCAAAGTGGTTCACACAATAAGAACAATTAATATGATAAAACAATTTAGAAAACATCTTATTGGGTCACCATAGTGAGCCATTATTTTGCCCTTGATTTTTCGCCCGGCAAATATTACGGCTGCATAAAGTGACCATTTGTATCCATTTTTGATGTTATGGTTTGTTTGGGTCGTTTTCTCGTGTCCAGCAGAGAATGAGCTGAGAAATGAAGTGTGAGTGTAATAAAGGCGGTTTTGTTAAAAATATCACGCTCACTCCGTCCATCGCTAGCTGTTTCCGAGTGATTCCGACATGTCCAAGGATTGCCGATATGCAAATTAGCTAGCGATGGACGGAGTGAGCTTGACATCCTTAACTGGCGTTTTAATGTTGTGAAAAAAGTCATTTAAAGTGATTTTTTTCAAATGGATATATCGTATTTGAAGAAGGAACCCTATGTCAACCAGGTATACATGTAGGCCTACATGTACTGTACATGTAGGCCTAGGCCTACATGTCCCTTAGAAAATAGATCTATATTCTATCATCAACATACATGTATTGTAACCTCACCTGTGCCCTCCTGTAGCACGAATTTGTATGTGAAAAACATGTATATGCATAGGCCACATGTCACGATGGTCACACGGGCTCGGCGAGTCGTGCAGAGTCGTGGAGCTGCCATCGGAAATCTCACAACGATTAGTCTATCCACCGTCATCTCGGCGAGAAAAAAGCCAGAGAGTATTGCAGACGTGTAGCTATGATACCACATTAGCCTGAAACAAAGATCTACGTCAATCTGAAGAGGTCGCCACCATCGTTCCTTGGCTAAGACCTCTGAAAAGGGCTGGAACCCAGCACAAGATTCTTGTGCTCATCGATTTTACAAATTACATGTATTTGATAAAATAAGCATACCGAAAATTAGAATTTGTTCCAGTATTAATTGTAAAATTACTACTATTTTAACATTCCGTTGGGTATTCGATGTTTTATTATGGAAAAAATAACGAACTCTTTCGAATCCCTACGCAATGATTCGCTGTGCAACGGTCAGAAATTCATCCGCCGCCAACAATGCATTTGCACTGTGGAAAAGTAGTACCGGCCTAGCCCTTTTAATGTGGCATTGAACTCTGGGTACGAGATTGGATCTACGTATCACACAGTTTCTAGTTTTTCCCGAAATGGCAGCCAATGACATAAAGCGCACTGTTTATCGAAGCGTCCCGAAATGGCAGCCAATGGGAAAACGCGGCTGTCTATCGAAGCGTCCCGAAATGGCAGCCAATGGAAAAACGCTGTCTATCGAAGCGTCCCGAAACTGGCAGCCAATGGAAAATGCTGCCAATCGAAGCGTCCCGAAATGGTCGCCAACAATGGGAAAACACTGTCTATCGAAGCGTTGTGGTTATGTACATGTACATTGTTTCATGCCATGGGCCCGCTCTGATAAGTCAACTTGACGACAGAAAATCTCTCGGTGGTTGCCCGTCGAAAAGGCGCTGAGGACACGGCAAAAAGACCCGTTAAAAACAAATACCGTTATGCCAATTTTTATCGTCACCATATTAAATAATTTTCTCAGTTTGAAAAACTGTGAAAATATAATTGTGGGAAGCAGGTTTCAAATTATGACGTCAATGATGACGTCACGTGAAGTTCCTCTATCATTTTGCTATTCATCGTATCCATGACGTCGTATCCAGGCCTACATGACGTTGTGACGTTGCGCGTTTTGCCCACCAGCTTCTTCAGCAAAGCAATGAATTTTGCCCACCACCCTTGCGTCATTTGCCCACCACCCTTGCGACGTCAGCAATGGCGGACACTGTCGAAGTTACGTCATGGATACGATGAATAGAGGAACTTCACGTGACGTCATCATTGACGTCATAATTCGCACGTCAGCCATGTTGGACGTCATTTAAAGCTACGAATGCGTTGGACGTGACGTCCAACATGGCGGCATCTCGTCGCGGCAGTGACGTCACAATCGTCGCTGCACTTCCTCTACACTGTGAACGGGTCTGGTAACAGTTGCGGAACGGAAAACTCACTGGTTTCCCCGCTGGTTTCCCAAAGGTTGAGCGAAGAATGGGGTGAATTCGCGATCGACCGGCCACGTGCTTCGCCATTTTTGTCCATTCGGAGACCCAACCTGGGCGAATTTTTCTGTAAATCTCACCCGATTTTCATGATGGTAACGATTTACAGGAGCGCCAGGTGATTATCTCGAAGACTCACACACTTATAAACACAAAGCTGGGCGAAAAGCCCACAGAAAACGGCAAAATGTGCGACCCACCGGCAAATCCTTCGTTGAAAGCCATTAAAACATCGACTTCCGGCTTGGTCCAAAGAAAACGGCAAAAAGCGCATGCGCGAATTATCCATGGCAATGACCTAATTACGAAGTTTGATCTCATCTATAGAGGCTATGCACTGACGTCATCAAATGACGTCATCAATGGGTTTGACGCCACGTGTTGGATGGAAAATGGACGGAGCACGTGGTCAGATGCACTGCGTCAGCATGTCACAACGTTCCATCCAACATGGCGTCACCTCGCTGATGACGTCACGTGCATAGCCTCTATAGCGGTTGATAGTAGAGGAATCAGATCAGGCCGTCAATCATGCAAGGTCAGTGGCACTTCAGGGTGGCCAGGAAAAAGTCCCTCGAAGAATAGGAAAGCAATAGAACTCATAGTGCAATTATTGTTCGAGGAACTTTTTCTGGGCCACCCGAGAGGAAAAGGACAAAATACATATTTTACATATATATAGTTTATTATCATTCATTCTCTTACTGTAGTGTATGTATCTACTTATACTGTAGTGTAAGACACTATAGTACGTTTAAAAGTCATCTGGAGCTCGATGGGCGTATGTCAATCAAACCCTTAGTAACCAGACCACAATGAACTTACGGTTTATTCTGAACGGTCCAACGCACATTGTTTTCTAACTAGCTGGACCTTGGTTTGAAATTGAACATACAACTAGACCTTGATTTGAAATTGAACACAGACACAGGCATGGGATTGGCTGGAAGTGTCCTGTCAATAAAATGCATGTCAATAGCCAGACTTCACCAACAATACCAAGGTCTGCCTGACAACCGAAGGTCCGCCCATCGAGCTCCAGATGACTTAAGCCTAGTTTATAATTCGACGCAAGACCATCGGCGTCCGACGCGCGATCAAAATCTGGACGCCGACCTAATGAAGTAGGCTAAAAGCCTAGTTTATACTTCGACGCACGACCATCGGCGTCCGACGCGCGATCAAAATCTGGACGCCGACCTAATGAAGAAGGCTTACGTCGGCGTACAGATTTTAATCGTGCGTCGGACGCCGATGGTCTTGCGTCGAAGTATAAACAAGGCTTAAGGCCCGTTTCCACTAGAGCGTTTTACGCCGCGTGATGCGTCAAATCTTTTGTTATTTTCCGCCGCTCTGCTTCCAAACAATGGGCGAAGCGTCAAAACGCGGCGTAAAACGCTCAAGTGGAAACGGGCCTTTTTGTCGGCGTACAGATTTTGATCGTGCGTCGGACGCCGATGGTCTTGCGTCGAAGTATAAACTAGGCTTTAAACGTACTATAGATGTACCTACTTACTGTATTGTGAACTCAGTTGATAGTTCAGGTGGTGCCCAGAAAAAGATAGACATTCCCCATATAAATTCGATAAGAGACGAGGAATCAGCCATTGCTAGACCTGTCATATAGTTACAGGTAGAGATCCGAAATGGAAAAACGCTGTTTATTGAAGCGTCCCGAAATGGCAGCCAATGGAAAAACGCTGTTTATTGAAGCGTCCCGAAATGGCAGCCAATGGGAAAACGCTGTCTATCGAAGCTTCCCGAAATGGCAGCCAATGGAAAAACGCTGTTTATTGAAGCGTCCACTCCCGAAATGGCAGCCAAGGCCATTCCAATTTGATTGTTAGTTTAACGGATCTTTTTCATCAAAAGTGGCATGCTGCTGGCGAAAAAAAAATAAAAATAAAATGAAGGAGTTGAACTGATAAACTTCACTGTGATGCACATCCGCATTGTTTGAATGACAATATTACCCGTCTCTTCATCAGCCATGTCAGCCATTGATCTACGGGGTTACCACCAGTTCACATTACGGGATCCCAGATTACCGGGTGCTGTGAGGCATGTGTTCCACCCAGCGTTTGCGACTTGAGAGACACTTGCGCATGTTTTCCAAGCAAAAAAATGGTACTTTTTATTTTTATTTTTTCACTGAGGGTGATTGAGTGGTGCGGGCACAAAAAAAGTATTTTTTAAACTGAAAACTGTGAATTGGAGATGCGGGTGAAATAAAAAAAAATTATTTCATTTTGGCAATTTGGGGTAGAGGGAAATCCGTTAAACCATGGAGGTATTATCTCAATAATACCTCCATGGTTAAACTAACAATCAAATTGGTATGGCCCAATGGGAAAACGTATACTTACTGTATTGTGAACTCAGTATGTAGTTCAGGTGGCGCCCAGAAGAAGATAGACATCGACCATATAAATTCGATAAGAGACGAGGAGTCGGCCATTGCTAGACCTGTCATATAGTTACAGGTAGAGATTCGTCGGTTGTCTTTTTGAAGTGTGATGAGAATTGAAATGACATTTCCGATGAGTCCAACGATAACGATGGGCATCCAGGCATATTTCGTGACAATCAGGTACACCATACGCAGCACTAGGACTGTGGAATCCGCGGGTGTGTCTGCCGACAGAACGGTGCTGTTCTCTGGTTGTGACATCATCAAAGTGAAGAGTATGAGATTCCCACAACTGAGAATTCGAATTTTTCAGAGATTTCCGATGATATCAGTAGAAAGCTGGGACAAATTGGTGTACAGCCGGCCAAGTTTTTGACAAATGCTATGGATTCAAACGCTCACTGCCAAAGTTTAGGCTGACAAAGCAACTGTGTCGTGCTGGCTTTAAAGTGAGGTAATATCACACGAATATAGGCCTAACTGCAACATGAGAAACACCGTCGGGCTTTGCCATCGTGAACATTAGGATATCAGGTGACAGCACTGGATTAGTAGAAAAAAGTGCTAATGGCACTGTGCATGCTAAGCTGAATATCAGGCCAATATCAGCGTGGTGGTGGAAATCAAACAATGGTGAATGGGGCCTAACGTTACTGTAGAAATGGTCAGTGATAGTCACTTTTTTGTGTCGGTAATGGTTGAGTTTGTGGCATGAAAACTTGTAAGGAACATTACCGCAGGCGAGATTCTTAATTTATCCATGACTTGTCGCAATTTATGGAAAAATTGAGTATGGACCATTCTCAAATTCGCATGATCTGCGCACTTCCGCTGAAATCTCAACCAGAACCTCGATCTGAAACCGGCTGACGTGACGCGATCCATGACATGCATACATGTGGCATGGCTTGGAAAGTCCATGCTTTGGGCATGTTTCTTCGCCCGATTTTTATGACTTTTGTGCACATTTATGAAAATAGGCCTATGGGATGATGCAAGGAACAATAAAGCATGGATTTTAGATATCTTCTGTGAACTTATGAATGGTTATAGGGCTGATTATACGCCATAATCCACATAAGAACCGCACTGTTGTATCACCCGCACTGGCGAATTTTGGGGCCTTTTCGCGGAAAAAAGTCGCGTGCAGCTCCACTGTAAAGCTGGATTTAGCTGCACGCGGTATGCGGATTGCGGAACGCGGTAAGCGGAAAGTGCAATGCATTTCGCATACAACAAATCGCTTCCGCCAGGGATTCCGCGGCCCTATACCGCATTCCGCGTGTCAGCTAAATGCAGCTTAAGGTTCCACGAGACACCACTATTGTCCCTGTGAAGCATGTAGCTCCAACCGTCAAGTTCCTCGAGGCACCATAATGTCTCTCTCAAGCATGAAGCTCCACCGCAAGGTTCCTCCAGGCACCACCGTGTCCAAGTTCAACCGTAAAGTTCCACCAGACACCACTATTGTACCTGTAAAGCGTGTAGCTCCACCGTAAAGTTCCTCCAGGCAGAAACTCCACCGTAAAGGCCCGTTTCCACTAGTAACAGCGGATTCCGCCGCGGTTTGCGGCGAGCGGTGCGGTTTTCACAGGGTTTTGGATAATCCTTCGATGGTTCAACAATACATGGCGTGTTAATTATCCCATGAATGCCTGTGAAATCCGCTCCGCTCGCCGCAAACCGCGGCGGAATCCGCCACAGTGGAAACTGGCCTTAAAGCTAGAAGCACATGGATGCGGTTCGTGCTCCGGTGCGGCAACAGTAGGGGTGTTTGTAAAGTTGACTGACCCGGCTGAATGATGAGTCGAGCAATATTGGGTCAGTCAACTCTAAAAACACCCCTACCGTTGCCGCACCGAAGCACGAACTGCATCCATGTGCTTCTAGCTTAAGCCTAGTTCACACTGCGGACGTGGCGCGACGTGGTGCGATTCGCGCCTGATTGTTTCCACGTCCAACTAACGTATTTTGTTTTAGTTCCTGCAGAAAGTCAAGAAAGAAATCAAACAAAAGGTTCATTTGTAAACTGATATTGATGCATACGGCCTGTTATGATATACATATCAATCTACAACAATAGACAGGAAATACCCTGCATTGCACAAAATGTTTTTTGAAGAGAAATTAAGGAGGTAACGGAAATGCCCATAATACATACATGATTAGGTGAATAGCGTGACCTATTAACTTACTTTTTTCGACAGAATCAGGACTCACTATTGCGGCTAAACTTTAGAATCCCTGATCGGAAGTGACGTACATTTGTACTTCATGGCACAACGGAAATCTAATGGAGCCTGATCAAACCTACCATAGAGGGCAGCACATTGTAACCAGGTCTTATACAATGGACGCCCTTTGTGTGGGAAATTGACCAGGACCTGGATTGGACTGGTACCAGGTCTAAATTATTTTACATCCGACTTAAAGTTAAAGTTTGGGTTTATAGTCTGATATCAACAACGGTAGAGGTTCTCATCCGACTTCACACTTTAACCCCAGTCTATCCTGAAACCTTTCAGTAGAACTCAGATGAGCTGCTCATTCAGCGCTACAATCTGAGCATTTCCGACCGGTACCCATTTATACACCTGGGTGGAGAGAGGCCAGTAAGGCAAAGAGACCTGCCCAAAGTCTCACGCCAGCAGCGGGATTCGAACCCGGGACGCTAGCCGGAGGCCTGAACCACTACACCACCGTGGCTCCTCTTCCGTCAACCGTATTGGGAATTGAATAAATTTACATATTTACCCGGTACATAAAAATCTCAAATGACGTCACTGGTAGAATTCCTCACAAAATGGCAGCCAATACTGGTCCTACCAAACAAGCCACGCCCGACTCTAGCACGCAGGTTGGTAGGATCAGGTACTAGTCTAAAACTGAATGCCACTTTCATTTCAATAGTTTTATTCACTTTAATAGTGACAACTATTGAGGCACTAGGTTATGGTCCTGTTTGATGTGGCTTATTCCGTCAATTGACGACCTTTTTTTAAGGAACTGCTGATCGGGGATTCTAGATTCATTCCATTCATTTTAAAGGAGAATTGTCCAGTAGGCCTAACAAAACACATTTCTAAGCGTCTGTTAACTCAGCTGCGCCCAGGTCTGCGCAGACCGTATCTTCCGTTGAATTTAGTCTAAAAGCCTTGGAAATGAATTGGAAAAAATTTGAAGAAATATGTGACAGGTGTAACATCTGTGAGTGTTTCTGTAGCTCAGTGTTCCCCAACAATAGACGCGGCCTAGAATGGTTATTGTTGGGTTAGTTGCCGCTTAATCCGTCAGGAGGGAAACAATAAGAAAAACACAGAAATATGGGGAACACTGATCAACGTTACACCGGGTCTGTGAAAACCCGGCCAAAGTCGCTGGGGAGTGACAAAGGCCTTGATCATACCCTGGGGTTTGTTGCACAATCGATAAGGCTTGTTTGCCACTAACAGACCGTCATTTTTTATTGTGATGGCACTCCCTACATAACTTAACCCTGTGGTGTTGAGTGACTTTTTCGGCAACCTCGTTTACAGGTTTACAGATGCGGTCAATGTACACCATATACACAGCACTACTTCATGGTGGCGAGGTTGATCATGATCTTGCACCAATGCATGCTCGACAAGACTGTTCAAATCCATCTATTTGAATGATCTAAGTTACTGATTAGGCATTGAGACTTGCTACTCATAAAAGAATGAGTTGAAGCATGTTACCTTACCTGATGAAGGGTTAGTCACGCTATAACAGCACGTTGAACTTCCTTCTGAAGTGACGAAAATTATGGCGGCCATTTTCGTCAGCTAAGGTTTCGACATCCAGCCTCGGTGTTATCACTGGCTATACCAGTGTTTCGCCAGAGGGGGACAGGCAGGGGGAATTTCCCCCTTAAAAAGTCAAAATTCGTGTTTTCGACCAAGAATTCTGTCAAATGTTCTCTTTATGCCCCCTCAAAAAAATTTCTGGCGGAAACACTGTTAGGTTGGACAGGACACCAGTCTTATCAAGGTGGGGAGGGATAAAGAGTCACCTCATGCACACTGTGGCAATTGCTGATCGTAGATGATGCCTGCTGGACTCTGGGGACAGATGAGTTAAATATGAAATGATAGTTTTTTAACAGATCAGACTGTCAGTGTGATCCCTATATCAGCACTCTCATCTTGGCTAATCATCCAGGCACCTTCTTGTATACAATGACATGTACAGCACAAATGTATAAAAAATGTCTAAATACATGTAGAGGCATCTCTATTTATACATGATTAATTCTTTGTAATCTCATGGATATGTAATTAGTGGTTCATGAATGTTTCCGTACATGTAAATGAATTTTCTTCAGAACACATGAATTGGGTAAGATGTGACCCTCCACCACAAAACCAGTCGGAAGTCGCTCCGAAGTTGGCAAGTTGGGACTGAATTATATGTCAATTTCAGTATTGTCTGTCTATTGTGAAATCTGGGTGATTCTATTTCTTTCTTTCTCTCCTAGTGTCATCTCAGTACGTTTAGGCCCCCATTTTCTGTGTGACGTCCGACTGGTCTTGTGGTGGAGGGTCACATATATGTAAAGGAATGAAACATGGTTTTGATTTTTTGATGGTTCGATCATAAAAGGAATCAAACTTAAAGGTTCAACTTAGAAATTTAGCACTTTATAAATGTGGACAGTATCCCTTTAAACTTCAACACTTTTTCATTCTGCCTCTTCCATATGATAGGCAAGATCCTTCTGCGTGTTTACTGCATTTTGTTGAATTCTGACGAGTTGATTTTATGATACAACAGGATTGAATTAATGAGAACCCCCCCACAAACAATGCTGTAGCAGGGTCATCTGGGTGGATTCCCTAAAGCCTAGGTCACAAATGCACCGGGCCCCGTGCGATTTTCCCCACCAAGCAGCTTGCTGTGGGTTTTAGAGACTGAAACTCGGATCTAAGATGAATTATGCCGAAATCGCCTAAATAGATAAGCGGAAATTAGACTGGATCAAATTGGGCTCCGTAGAAATTGGCCAAAATGTCTGTTTTTACTCGCCGTACGGGCCCCGGAGTTGATATGTGACCTAGGCTTTAGTAGGTTTACGTACATTCACATTCGGAAGAAGGCAGGTGTATAACGAATTTCTAGGATGTGTACCGGTAGTGGAATTGCACGAAGAAAAACAACATGATAGCACATTGAAGTGGATAGCACAATACATGAAATGCCCAGCAACATTTCAGGAGCTGCGTGCTAGATTCAAAATCAGAAAGTTACGTCACTAACTGGGAAATTAAGTTTTAAACAGCCTACACCAAATCCTGATGCCAACTTCACTGACGCCATAAGCTACAAAGTGTGCTATGGATCAAAACAGTGTGGCACCTGTAAGCCAGGATATCCAATATGTACTTCAGGGCCTGTATTTTAGAATGCTCCTCAATCAATGTAAAGGAGTTCCTCAAGGCTATTGTTCTCAACAGGAGAACAATAGCTTTGAGGAACTCCTTTACGTTGAGGAGCATTCTAAAGTACATGTACGGGCCCTGGAATCCAAAAGAGCATACTCTATTCTGAGCAATTTATTCACAGATCATTGCTTACATTTAGGAACCAAAATTTTTTTGTCAGAATAATTATGCATGTGGATGTCAAGCAAGTTGACTGCTTGGATATTCCTTAATGACAGCATGACATATTTAATGTACAGTACCCTACCCTTGGATTAATAATACAGAGCTTGTTGACTGTGTTACTATAGAAATACAGAACTTGCCCATGTATTACTATAGAAGTTGTCCGCTGTGTTACTATAGAAATACAGAAATTTTCCTCTGTTACTGTAGGAATACAGAAATTGTCCTCTGTGTTACTATAGGAATACAGAAATTTTCTTCTGTGTTACTATAGGAATACAGAAATTGTCCTCTCTGTTACTTAGAAATACAGAGCTTTTCTCTGTTTTACTTGAGTAGGCCATTCGTTTACTTCCACGAGCTAGCTCGGAACAGGCTCTACAGCGTTCGTTTACACCGGAACTGCGTCATCGGGGCTTCCTCGGACCAGGCGCGACTAGCCCTACTCGCCGAGGTGGGCTTCTCGTGTAACCTTCCCAGGATGCAAAGCAGGATGTCACTTCCGATCATGAGATGCACACACTGTCACAGCCCTCGCATACATCAGTGTATATCGGCGTGCAAAAGTAATCAAACGCTGTCGTGTTAGACACGAGTAAAGTGTCATGGCGGATATTCAGCCAATCACAGCACATTTTTCTCGTGTCTAACACGACAGCGTTCGATTACTGGCTGTTGTGCGCACGCTCAGCTTGTCCTTCCGGGGCTTGCCCGAGGAAGGCCCGAGGAAGTAATCGAATGCGGTTGTCAAGTACAGAACTTGTCCTCCATTTTACTACAGAAATACAGAACTTGTCCTCTGTTACTATAGAAACACAGAGCTTCTCCTCTGTGTTACTACAGAACTTGTCCTCTGTGTTACTACAGAAATTGTCCTGTGTTACTACAGAAATAGAGAACTTGTCGTCTGTGTTACTATAGAAATACAGACCTTGTCCATTTTAATACAATGGAGCAAAGACACGTACACAGGCCTTATAGTGATGCCAGAATGTGGGTAAAACTCCAAACTGCCAAATGTCAACTGATGATACGAATTCAGCCAGATCAAATGATCTTGGACTGATTCACTTGAGTATATTCCAGTATAAGAAAGAACACAGTGGACAAT
>NMRB01000627.1:81500-137202 GCA_002633025.1 Notospermus geniculatus
CGGATGACTATGGTGGAGTACAGACCGCGGGGCTTGTCCTCCCTCGATCCCGCCCCTATTTGGGGCGGATTCAGGTGGCGCAGTCGATCCCCCTTATGGCGACAGAGGGACGTTTTTTGTGCCTCAGATGCCTGGAAAACGCGTATTTTTGGCATCACATTTTGAAACTTATTTTGGCGGAGGTCCCCCAGACCCTCGCGCCCCCTTTCCGAAAATCCTGGACGCCCCTGCAATCGTGGAGACGACACATCGTGGGAAACTTTATGGTGTTTATTGCGCGACTTTGCTTGCTGCTTGTTTCGATTTCAAAGGACTGATTGGCCGGCTTTAATGGAGACCCCAGCCCACTGCCTCAATAGTGTCATTAGTGGTTAAAACTATTGAAATGAAACTGACATCCCGGTCCTGATCAAGATTTCCGACATAAAAGGCGTCCATTGTATAGGGCCTACTTTCGGTGTGCTGCCCTCTATCGTAGATAAATACCCATTCGACTGGAGTCTGCAGAGTGCACTCCGCTCCACCCAATGCTCCAAACGCGAATCACGTTCGTCTACCGCGTTAAACGAGAGGCGGATTCAATGCTCTTTCTACTGGTTATGAAAAATGATAATTTAAGTGGCTTCTTCAATTGTCAGTAGGCCTACTGCAGCTTGGTTTATAAATACTTATTGATTATTGCCAGCCCGAAGCCTGAGTAATTGCTAGAGATGCAATGTAACATATGGTCCATTATACCGACCTAGCCCATGCTGAGATCGTTGTCTTGTGGGAAAACAAAGTCAGGCATTGACGTTGTCGGGGAAGCAGATGGGCCAGCAGTTAATCACAGAGACTGATAACAAAATGTTGCATTTTAAAGCATTTGCGCAGCTTGGATAGCTCCATTTACAAGACCCACAACAAGAGAAATGTGGAACGGGACAGCAAGGGCCTCCGTGGTGATGTAATCGATTTGATTGATGTTTCTTCACTGGGATTGATAGTTCCTCAGGACGGAGGTCGCATGGACATCAGAATTCGTATGCCGAAGGTCTCCCACTAGTAGGGCCTAGCCACATTCCTGTCTCCGGACTCGTCGCCGGTCTCAAGGCGAAGATTCTTCTCAACATCGGCGGACATTGGAATATTCTTTGCCCTTCTCTTACAGTGAAAGCTCTTTTCTTCAAGATCACTTTCGCCTATGACTACGGTCATATGGACGCCCGTATCACTGAAATCATTCCGAAATGCTGATTACTGGAAGTGAAGATGTGTGTTCATAAATAAGAACATCCGCCTCTGGCAAATAGGGCGTTGTCTTGAAAAGAAAAGTCAAGAGACTGAAATAGGCCACGGCAATTTCTGGAATGATGAGGTTACGTCAGTCAAGTGGCGATGTTTAACGTTATTCTGGAAAGGTGAGGTTACGTCAGTCAAGTGGCGATGTTTAACGTTTGGGGAAAGGAGAGGACCTTACGTCAGTCAAGTGGCGATATTTAACGTTATTCTGGAAAGGTGAGGACTAATACGTCAGTCAAGTGGCGATGTTTAACGTTATTCTGGAAAGATGAGGTCACGTCAGTCAAGTGGCGATGTTTTACGTTATCCGTAATATAAATTGTCATCACGCAACGTAGCAAATTTCGGGACAGCCAAGCTTGACTTCCAATCGTCGGACTTCTAGTTCAGCGACAAAATCTCTTCTGCTTGGTGTCCGCCAGGTCCGCACATCTGGATAAGACAAAGAAAAGCACATAAACTTGAAGGATATTCTCCGACATTCAGTAATTCTGACTATTTGGCATAAAAAAGGGATCAATCTGCGCGGGAACTGTTCCGAAGTCGCGGTCCAAATCGGATCTCTCCCCACAACAAAACAAACGCCATGAGTGTACCGCCGAATCGCTTGCGGTCTGAGAGCCGTCAGTTCGAGAAAACGACGGTGCGTTACCACCACGGGGACCGGGACGACAGCGGTCTCCTGGTCGGCACCATATTCACCTTCCAATCAGCCAACTGGAAAGACGCCAAGGTCGCTTCGGGCCTCAGGAAGAAACTTTCCACCAGTCTGAAGTTATGTACGGCGTACAAGAAGCAAAACGCGGAGTTTTACAAGAACGACGGGTGTACGTTGTCCCCGGTGGATTCTGGTCTGTGGTTTAACATGATTGTTCACGATGACTACAACAGTTATGACGCATTCGTCTCGACCTTAGACGACGCGGAGAAACAGTTACTTCTCTCCGGTAGCTTTTGGTACGATTTATACTACACACAACCCGTCGTGCAGAGGGCCTTTGACAAGTCGCAAAACTTCCATTACCCAGTGATTTTGGCTGCGATCTATAGGGCTAATCAGTGCTTGGAGCGGATCCTCCATCATGGGGCCGACCCCGTCCAATCCGACCAAAATGGTTACAACGTTATCCATTCCATCATCATCGCGGCGGCGGCGTCGCCGCATTTGGAAAAGGAATATATGAAAACGTACGACATCGTGATGAAAAATACCAAGTTTAGGAAACGAAAGGAGCTCCTACTCATGGAAGACATGGACAGATTCCTTCCAATTGAACTGGCGGCGAAACTGGGGTTGTTTGGTTTGTTTAAATACATCATGTACTCTGATGGGATATACATGAAGACAATGGGACGGACGGGTGTCCATAACCATGTGCTTTATGACGTCACGGAATATGAGGACTTCAGGTTCCCGAATCGTATGCTTCGGTCGCCGCTGCAATACATATCACGTGCGACTAAAGAAAGTGAGAAGAGTCTACTGGACAACAGAATCCTGACCCTCCCCGTCATCCGGACCTGGATTAAGTTCAAACGGAGGCGGACACTCTCGTACGTCCTCCTGTGGGCATCGCTGAGGATAATCTACACGCTGATAATCCTTGCGCTGGACGTGTTAATGGACAAGATAAACATTATAGAAAATCTTATAGGAATGTCAGCGGATTCGGCGCAGTGGTTTCTCAGAGTGACCGCCGCGCTCTCCGGGATTGTCTTCCTATTCCACGTCACCGAATGGTCCATGAACGCCTGCTACCGGCGCCGACGGCGTGCCTACAAACAGACGCTGCGGTATCACATACCAAGTCCGTACTTGGCTCATACCTACTTCTATCGCTTCAATAACTGTCTTCTTTCCTTACTGGTCATAATCGAGTTCATCTTCCAGACAAAACTGTTCGACAACGATCTGTACAAATACACGAGGCCGCCAATCTTCTGCATGAGCTTGCTGAGCCTCTTAGAGATCCTGGAGATGGTCCCCTACTTGTCTCAATTCGCTGTTCTCCTTCAAAAAGTCGTGGCGCCGACGATTAAGTTCGCATTTGTCCACATCAGTACCAAGCTGATATTTGCCGTTCGTTTCTACATGATGTGTCATCACAAGCCCGACGCGCCATACTTCGTCTGCCTTCCGTCAGAATACGGCTACACCCTGAACACGACCGACCTCCAACACCAAAGTTTCTTCACAGTCAAGCGTGGTTTCTACGACATATTCCGTCTCGACATAAACGGAATAAGCTTCGGGCTCGATCCCCCGACCTATGTCGTATTCACCCACATGGTGTTCTTCTACGCCACCACGTCACTGATGTACGCCTACCTGATCGCAGCGATGGTAAATGTTATTGCGGAAAATGGGCCGATCGCTAAACAAATTGCTGATCTTCGCTTGCTTGAAAAGATGCTGATTATTGAGAGTCGTTTTGGGCGGCTGCTGAAATTGCTCGAATATCAGAAGAATCCTTATCATATGTTAGTCACCCAACCAGCTGTAGAATCCAAGTGCTAAGATCTGAACATACCGCAACTTTTAGTAGGCCTACGTCTTGTCTGCTCGAATGAACTGTGAGCGCTGATCTTTGGGGAACTTCCTCTTTAGCCACGCTGCGAAGGTGGAACTGGTCTCCGAAGACGACATGTCACAGAAACCTCCCCAAGTGTGTGCGGGGTTTTGGGACGGAGACAGAGGCGAGTTACTGTAAAGGTCTCGGGCCACTTGTGCGTTTTGCACTGCGTGATGCGTCAAATCATTTGTTAGGAAGCAGAGCGGCGGAAAATAACAAAAGATTTGACGCATCACGCAGCGCAAAACGCACAAGTGGCCCGAGACCTTTAGCCTTAGCGCACATGTCCGACAAAACTCGATCCGTTAGGGGTGTCTGTTAAAATCGACTGTCCTGGCTGAATGACGAGTCGACAGCGTTGGGTCAGTCGACTTTAAAAATACCCCTAACGGATTGAGTTTTGTCGGACATGTGCGCTAAGCCTTAGGGCTTGTGTCCACATGTGCGTTTTACGCTGCGTGACGCGTTAACTTTTGTTATTTTCCGCCGCTCTGCTTCCAAACAATGGGCGAAGCGTCAAAACAAAACGCACATGTGGACCCAGACCTTAAAGGCCTGTCTACACGATCATACATTTGTTCAAAACACCCTCATACATTTGTATGATGATGTTCATGGACAGATATTTGATTGTGTAGGCTGTTTTCCCAACAAACTTGAACAGCAACCAACATGTATGATGATGTTCAAATTTGTGTGATGATGTTCATGGACAAATGTATGATCGTGTGGACTGTTTTCCCAACAAACCTGAACATGCATGATGATGTTCAAATTTTTAGCTGCATGTTTCATCTTGCCAATGCAAAACATCCCAAAAAAAATGTGTGATGATGTTCAGGCACAAATGTATGATCGTGTGGACGGTTTTCCCAACAAACNATACGATCTGATGCGATGATCACGATTAAAAACTTAATCGTGTTGATCGTAGCAATTTTTTAAACCGGCCAAAACTTCCCTACCATCAACACGATTGCCACGACTGACCTCAAGATCCGATACGACCTGATAGGATCGCCACGATTACTCCACGATTAAGACCACGATTTCAATCGTGGCCTGAATCGTGATAGTGTGAACATAGCATAAAGCCGGTGACAGACTAGCGCGACGCGGCGCGGAGCTGAGCGTTTTCTTTTGTGTGTCCAGGCACCACTGAGCACCATGTGCAGTGGAGCGCAAAAACACAAAAGAAAACGCGTCGCTCCGCGTCGCGTACGCACTAGTCTGTCACCGCCTTAAGGGCTGGTTCATACTCCGTCCGGATTTTACGCCGACTATGATCAATTTCAATGTGTGTGCACATTCACGCCTTGGAAACCTGCGATCAGTTTCATGCGCTTGACGTTCCGCGGGCAAGTATGAACCAGCCCTAAGCCTAGCGCACATTTCCGACAAAACTCAATCCGTTAGGGGTGTTTTTAAAGTCGACTGGCCCAACGCTGTCGACTCGTCATTCAGCTAGGTCGGTCGATTTTAACAGACACCCCTAACGCATTGAGTTTTGTCGGACATGTGCGCTAGGCTTTAAAGCTGCGTTTACTCAGACATCAGGAATGCGGTATACGGG
This sequence comes from Notospermus geniculatus, assembly GCA_002633025.1. NCBI lineage: Eukaryota > Metazoa > Nemertea > Pilidiophora > Heteronemertea > Lineidae > Notospermus > Notospermus geniculatus. The sequence continues at coordinate 86,928 of NMRB01000627.1, forward strand.
ATGCGGAAGCGATATGTTGTACGCGAAAATGCATGATAACATATACCGCCTCCGCATTCCGGGTGTCCGGGAAACGCAGCTAGGGATGAATGCGAATAGTCGGCGACAAGATCTCCTTTCGTCTCCCATGCTGTGTGCGGGCCGGGTGTGCGGGGTTTCGAGACAAAAGTGGAAATAGCGGTCGGTCTCCGGAGAGGGACAAAAATCTCCACTTGTCGCAGCGTGTACGGACATGTACGTGCTGCAGGTAAAAGGGATTAAACTCTTACACAAGTTTTGACTTGCAAACCGATTAAACGCCAACAACTGTCACGGTTGTTGATTTCTGAGAAAATCCAATAAACTGTTAGTAGCAATATAAACAAATTGTATAACCACAAAATGTGTTGTTGTCAGTTGTTTTTAACTTCTATATGTCATGTCAGAGTGGCGCAACTGACCGGTGTGAAAGGAACGAATGTGCGCAGGAAACAATCCAGAAAACATCAGGGGTTTTTAGTGCTGGCTCCCTTCTTCACCGCATGGTGCGGTGACGAAGGGAGCCATACCCCTGATGTTCTCAGGATGAGGAAAACTGTCCTGGGAACGAAAGATCATTACATTCTAATACATGCATAGCGATTCTATAAAAACCATGCATCTTATCCGCCATGCAACAATTGAAGTGGGCACTTTTTACAGGGGACACTCTTTACTGTTACACCGGCATGGCCGCCTCGCTGCTAATGACAGGTCCTTTCGCCGGGTACACCCAGGCGGGCCCACAGAGATGGTGACTACTCAGAGTCCACGTATTCTTTGACAGCAGCTTATCTCCCGGCACTCCGGTTTCCTCCTACTGCCGCATTTATTCGCCCACACGTCTTGTCCAGAAACATCACAGAGTTTTCGCAAAGCCCCCGAAACGCGAACGTCTGTCCTTTTGTTCAGTGCTCTGTTCGTGGCATGGAACACTGTGTTGGCGTTTCGGGGGCTTTGCAAAAACTCCCTACCCTGATAGCAAGGACACGTGGAAATTACGTGAAAAAAACGTGAATGCCTGACGTGGAAATCACGTCTAAAAAGACGTAATGCCAACGTTGATCTGCTCATGGGAATCACGTGGTTAGCACGTCGTTTCTTCACGTGAATATAACATGAATAAGACGTCTTTCCAACGTGACACGTTTCTGCAATTCAATCATATGACGTCGTTTCCACGTGATTTCCACCTGTTTATCAACCAGTTTCCATTGCATTTTCAACCAGATGTGGTGTCGGCTTTCAACCAGTTTTCAACCAGTGACTTTTTCAGATTTTAACCTTTAAGTTGGATACTTGCAACTGCTCATACATGTAGTATGGCAGGAGGAGTACTCCTGATGATCAAAAATCCCTGATCAGGGGACTCTGTTAGGCCGAGTCAGCCGCAACAGTGAAGTTGCTACAACATAATGAGAGATGATGACGAGTGTTGCATTCAGATTTCTTGAAAACTTATGTGGTGTAGGTCATGCATCGTTTCCTAATATTTTAACACAGATTAAAATTATGAGGATAGTTTATGGTACCAACTAATGCCATTACAATGTTGGTATTAGTTGTCCCAATGCTTTAATATACCACATTTTTCATTGTGCTGATTACTTATTAGGATTTGTATTAAACAATATTTGACGTCTTTCCCACGTGATTTCTACGTCTTGTATAAAAAATGTTTTTGGGGGGNCGGACCCAGTCATTATTGATCGAGCAGCGATCATAATAGATTCCCTGTACATTTGGTCCGTTAAGACTGTGCTGCCATCTGTTAGCAATATGCGCGGCTGACTGCTCCTATTGACCGGTGTGAAAGGAAGGAATGTCCCCAGGAAAACCATCCAGAGAACACCCGGGGGTTTTAGTGCTGGCTCTCTTCTTCACCGCATGGTGCGGTGACGAAGGGAGCCAGCGCTACCCCTGATGTTCTCAGGATGAGGAAAACTGTCCTGGGAACGAAAGATCATTACATTCTAATACATGCATAGCGATTCTATAAAAACCATGCATCTTAATCCGCCATGCAACAATATAGAAGTTGACACTTTTTACAGGGGGACACTCTTTACTGTTACACCGGCATGGCCGCCTCGCTGCTAATGACAGATCCTTTCGCCGGGTACACCCAGGCGGGCCCACAGAGATGGTGACTAATCAGAGCCCACGTATTCTTTGACAGCAGCTTATCTCCCGGCACTCCGGTTTCCTCCTACTGCCGCATTTATTCGCCCACACGTCTTGTCCAGCTGAGAGATATTACAGAGTTTTCGCAAAGCCCCCGAAACGCCAACGCGAACGTCTGTCCATTTGTTCGGTGCTCTGTTCGTGGCATGGAACAATGTGTTTGGCGTTCGCGTTGGCGTTTCGGGGGCTTTGCGAAAACTCCCTAATAGGCCTATAGAGTTTTCGCAAATCCCCCGAAACTCCCTAATATAGAGTTTTCGCAAATCCCCCGAAACGCCAACGCGAACGCCAAACACATTGTTAAATGCCACGAGAGAAGAGAGCACCGAAAAAGGATAAACGTTCGCGTCCGGCGCCTTCGGCCGGAGGGGGAGGGGGCTTTGCGAAAACTCTGTAATTCTCGCAAAGCCCCCGAAACGCCAACGCGAACGTCAATCCCATTGTTCGATACCACCTTGGAGGAATTATATTCCTTCAAGATACCACGAAGACAGGAGCAATGGAATAGACGTTCGCGTCGGCGTTTGCGGGGGGTTGCGAAAACTCTCTATTAAAATGCGGCGTATTCGGCGCGCTCGGCTCTCAAGGCGCAGTGGGTGTGTTTTTTTTTGTGCCACAAAAAAGGCATCGCAGAGGTCATATTATGCCACCAGGCTCACTGGTTTTACTAATCCGATTCACGGACTCTAGGCCTATATACAACACCATCCACCTCGGCGCTAGACTGATTCTCAATCCTCAAGCGGCTCGCGGACAGGGACCAGTTGACCTCGGCCCAGGAATTGTGTCCACGCTTACCTGCAGTCGAGGTAGTTGTGTACAAGGTCAAGGTCGTTGTTAGCGTGTGTGCCACAATTCTTCTCGAAAACTAACTTCCATATTCTCTTGAAATAATCGCGAATATTGCAATGGATCGTTAACCATGGCGAGTGACAGGCATAAGAACCATCTAAGCCAATACCTCAAGGGTCACAAGAGCACAAGTAAACCGCCTGAACGCGGTAAACAGACTCAGAATCGGTATGTTTTGATGATGATCATCATCGCCATGCATGCATGCATGCATCTGTGCGTGCATGAGCATGCATGGATGCATGGAATGTCATGCATGTCAGATGGATGGTGATGATGATCATCATGATCGTGTCATGATCATGATGATGTTGTCTGCTGATGATCTTATCCATGACCAATGTCCATTCATCATGCCACTGATGATGATGATCATAGCGACATAGGCGAGGCGTAGGCCTATGTCAATGAGTCAAGAATGATGATTCTCAATAGTTAGGCCTAAGCATGCTAAGTATTCATCATGCTGATATGTGATAGGCCTAGCCTAGGGGCCTTTTTTATAGGCCTAGCCTAACGTTAGCTAGGTTCTAGCCTAATTCAATATAACGTTAATTTGAATTGAGCCACCCAGCCAAAGATTGTTATGCGATGTTTCTTTCCAAATTCATTCCCAATCAGTTTTAGGTATTCTTGCATGTTGTTTTGATGTCTTTCTTTTGATATTCACAACAGCCTGGTGTCAAGTTCAAGAGCTGAGTCATCATCTAAGAGAGAGAATGAACCATCCAATTCCGGACACTTGAATTCCAAAACGAAGAAATCTCCACCAGTGAAAGGGTATTCTGTGCCAAGGGGGAAGGCGAGCATTGGACAGTAAGTAGGACCTTGGCAGATGGTTAGACTTTTCCAGATTACATAAACTACAAGAATACACGTGTCCTGGCATAACCGTTTTTCTGATACACTCTATGCAGAAACTGCCAATTCACCTCCTCCGAAAACAGTTGAAATCTGAAATGCTGGCAGTGCTGTGGGTGAGCCAGACACACACAATTTCATTGATTTTAAACCACTGTGGTCATAATTAGAAGTTATTTTCCTTTCAGCCTGCCTGATGAAATCCTACTGAAGATATTTGCGTACATGAGTCCCAGTGATCTCCTTTCTTTGTCAAGAGTGTGTCACAGATGGCGTAACCTTACCAATGACAAGTAAGGGTATAGGTTGAACAATTATCAGCAAAAAGGTTAAAACCAAATGTTTGTCAGTTTCAATACTGTCTGTCTGTTATGAAATCTGAAACAATCTATTTCTTCCATTCTCTCCTGGTGTCATCTTAGTTCATAGAGGCTGAGCCTGACTGGTTTTGCCAGAGTGGGTCACATATTGTCAAAGTGTCTTTTCTCATCTGTTCCTTTCTGTTCTTTTCAGTCTCATCTGGAAAGATGTCTTCCAGAAATATGTCAAGAAACAGAAGTCGAAACCAGCAAAAGAACCAGAGAGACCACCATCAGACTGGTGGAAAAAGCAGTGCATCATCATGTAAGCATCACTGCAAGTGGCTCCCCTGCCTGTAGGCCTACCACTGATCATCATGACTGCAAAACACTTCTTCCACACTGACTTTCACTGAATCTCATGCTTCTTGCTATACTACAACATGACTGCATCATTGCTTTTCGGTATAGTGAGGCTCCAGGATGACTTTTTTGGTGTGAAGTACCTATTACATTTAGACTTCATCATATGTGTATAGTAAACCTCAAGCATGTCAAATTATTTCGATAAAATCATTCTTATTTACATCTGCATTTCTTTAGAGGAGCTGAGCAGAGAAACCGGCGTCTGCTGCCCTTGTTGAGGAAGATCAATCCGTACACAAAGTTACCTGCCAACACACAAAAGATTCTAACGTATGTAAAATGTACTGTGATCTTATTCACAAAGCCCTCGTAACTTTAAAAAGGGTACACAAGTCCCATGTCAAGCTGAGAGCAAAGAGACAGTAGTTTACACACTCAGAGTTATGAGAAGTTCATGAATAAGGTCCCTTGGGTCGACTACAAATGAAGCCCAATCTACATGCTGACATCATAATTGACATCGATTGATGAAGTAGTCAATCCATCCTCTCGTTGTTTCTGTAGTAACACATTTCTTCCTGGGCATGAAGGTCTTGAAGAACAATACAGTTGATAAATTTTCCCCTTTTTCTTTGAATCGAGTTTTATAAAAATTATTTTCCAGGAAATCAGATGTGAGATGGCAGTTAACTTTGGTAGATACCGACAGCAATGAACACATGTTCCAGTGCAATGATACTTTTTATTTCAACATGTCAGTCACGACGAGGTGGTACAGTTTAGAGTTTCCACCTCTTAATAGGATAATGAGAGTGAAGATACACAGTATGAATCCTGTATTCTTTGATCAGAATGGAATAGCCTACCAAAACAGGTAAAACTTTTACCGGTACTCAACATCTCTTCCAAAGTTAAACAGTTAGAAAAACATCCATTCATGTTTTTTTGACCTTGGACTTCTACAGAACTGTCCTTTCCTATCAAAAACTCACACTCCAACTTTACACGTGCACATGCAGTTGATTTCTCCCGACTACATCACCGTGGGGAGCCACGGTGGTGTAGTGCTTCGGGTCTCCGACTAGCAGTCAGAGGTCCCAGGTTCGAATCCCACTGTGGCGTGACAGTTTGGACAAGTCTCTTTGCCTCACTGGCCTCTATCCACCCAGGTGTATAAATGGGCACTGGACTGAAATGCTCAAGGCGGCCTTCCACCTGAAAGTTTTCTGTCGCAATTTTTCTTATGGAAACCTATGGAAAATTGTCAGACACTCTGTTGCAGGTGGTCCAAAATTTGCTCGTGTGTCTATTGTTGAGGACTGCCGCGTATTGTTCGAAAAGATTGCAGACATTTCTGGCGAGGAATAGAACATGTGCTATTCCAAGCAATAACTGTCAGACACAAAAATTACTGGCTGACATAATCTTTAAAGGCCTCTTCCACGCTACAGAAATTGATCACGCAACAGAGTATCTGACAATTTTCTATAAGTTTACAAAAGGAAAATTGCGACAGAAAACTTTCAGGTGGAAATCCGCCCTCAGACTGGTGCTGAATGAGCAGCTCATCTGAGTTCTACTGAAATGTTTCAGGATAGACGGGGGTTAAAGTGTAAAGTTGGATGAGAACCTCTACCGTCGTTGATATCAGACTATAAAACCCCAAAACTTAACTTTTAGTTACCAGGTATTAGTCTGACAGTAATATTGACCGTGATTTCAAACAACTTACACAGTACCGGTAATGTCAATCTCGTTCTGCAGTCCCTGCCAAAGATCGTTATTCATAGACGTGGACTTCAAATGGCATAAGATATCAAGTGACCACAAACCTGTGGCGAGTGACGATCGCGTAACAGTTTACGTTCTCCCTCATTCTTTGATGCTAGCCACTTGGAAGGTAAGCAGCTCTGATCAATGTTGACTTCTTTCTTCAACTTAATCCATAGTATCAAGAATATAAGTATCAAGAATATATAAGTACTATATACTGTAAAATCGGACTTGTAACATCACTTTGGTAGACCAGCCCACTTCATTGCTATGATGGTCACATGACTGCACATCAACAGTCTGCAATACAAGCTGCGTTCTGATTGGTTTACAAACACAGTTGGCCAAATGACCATTCGAATTGAACTGACGCCAGTAGGCCTGTAATGTGACATTGACAGGCCTATTTTGAATGGATTGAGTACATGATTGTGATCAGCTCTGATCATTCCCGAATAGGAAGCATTGGCTGTGCATCACTGGTTCTGTGGGTTGTCACAAAAAAATCAACACAATGAAGTCTTTTTTCATAACACCCTTTAAAGAACATGGTCATTACTGCTGTTATGACCAACAATTGCGTTCATGAAAAGTGACCGACCCTGGATGATCGATTAGGCAATCAAGATCATGCCCTTCTATCCAAGGCCTAGTCAATGCCACTCTGCAAAATCGTAAACAGTGATTGGATAAAAGACGCATATTCAACAGAATAACCACTCCCAGCTCGCTAAAGTGGGCTGGACCTTCTAATACGTGAAGTGATGTTACAAGTCCGATTTTACAGTATATACATTTACCGGGATACATTTACATGTATATTCTTGATAGTATTGTTAGTAATTAGTAGATGTGGACATTCCATTGAATAAATTTCGAAACCAACCCAGAACACATTGTAAAGCTGGTAGCAACAAAGGAAATCTCAGTGAGACCATCTCTGCGAGCCAAGTCAGTGAGCTAAAACCTATGTGTGGTATCTATTTTTGATGCTGTCTCATCTCTGTGAGTTTCATGTCACAGACATGAGAGTCCCGATCTCACAGACATGAATATGTATCAACACAGAGACAGCTCAAGACACAGAATACAAACAGAAGATACCTATTAGATACATATGACTTCTAAGAATACATGTACAATGTACCGGTACTCACTTAGGTGAAAATTTTGAGATATCTTACACTTAAAACCCATTTCTTCTCTTCCAAAAGGATGGTGGAGAATTGGCATTCATCTCACTGTGTATCCATAGCAACCACCTGGTAGAGAGATGCTTTCTTGGATCAGCTTTAGAGTAAGTGATACAAAATTTGTCGTACCGGGGTATTTATAATCAAATTTTGATTGTGCTAAAAAGTTAGCCCAGCCTGAGTGTAGCTTTTCCCAGTTACCGGTAAACATCTGATTTGAAAGCCACTTTGGCTTATTTCAATGCCAGAATAAATGCCTATGCCGTTGATCTTTTTCAGCTCGTATGTGCCACCTGTTCGTCTGGCTACCATGGATGACATTGATCCTAGATATGGTAAGCAAGTTTGAAGACAAAATAAAAAGCTTTATGGTGCACTGTTCAGCGTCAGAGTCAGGACAATTTGAGAAGTCAAGACCCGAAGCATACTCAGTGATTCCTTTGTTTTTTCTGACATTTTTCACCTGAATTCAAAAGGCTCTGCATTATTTCAGGCTTGCATGACTATTCCTGTACCATAGAACTACGGAATCAAAGATCTGTCTTGTGGTCAGAGCATTTCCGAAATCTAAATTCCAAAGGACCAGGTAAATGTTCAGGGGCCATATTCATGAAGCCTTCGCAACTTTGCGTGCACGCAAGTCTATTGTTTGGCTGCACATGCCCTATTGTTCACTGACTGCCTAACAATAGACTTGTGTGCATGCAGAGTTGCAAAAGCTTTGTGAATATGGCCCTTGATTCTATTTGTTTGTATGATTGATAAGTTCAGTGGCAGCAACATGAGTCCATTCTTGACATGCTTACCGTACAATACATGTGCAATACATGTCTTTTTCAGGTTTAGGTGGTGCTGTCCTAGTTGCTGTCGATCCCAATGAGAACGTCTACCACCACAACATATCTAAAATGCTCTCAATACCATGGAAAACAGACCTATTCAAGAACATCTTGGAGGTAAACACAGTTCTGTAGGTCTCGTTTGTAATAGTCAACTACTGTACTTGTTCATCTGAACCTGAAATAATATCGGGTTTCTAAAGATGAAAGACATAGCTTCCTACCGGACTTACCATGGACCACGTTCATCTGAACCCATTTCAAACATTCTTCTTGTGTTTCAATTTTGAACATTGGCCAATGGATCAATTTTAGGATGTGGCATCATTATGGTTTCCGATCTCAAGATCGGAAACCATATTGTGTTTGGTCATGGTGTCTGTCTGTCTGTGTGTGTGTGTGTGTGTGTGTGTGTCTGTGTGTGTGTGTGTGTATCTGTCTGTTCAGTCTGTCACACCTGTAACTTTGTTCCTGCAAGAGCTACAGACCTGGAGGTCAGAGGTCAAGGTCACAGATAACTAGCTCTAGAGTAGTTAACTTCTCATCGGAAACCATTGACATCGCTCCGATGTCCTTCTCTTGTTGAAAATGAATCAGTTTATGGCATTGAGTAATATTACTCAAAGGTTTTGGCTAAGAAGTGTGTCTTGAAAACATAATACATTTGTATTGGTACTCATTTATTTCTGTGTTTTTCTTGTCTAGGGGATGGTTATCTTAGATTTAACTGTTTTAGAAGAAAGAGATATTCCTATATGGTGTGTGAGGTACGTATTCCAAACTAATACATGTAGCATCATTTCTATGAAAATTCAATCATGTACCATGAAATGACATCTAGTAGTGATGGAAAACATTAGTAGTTGGTTGATATCAGACTGTGTTTGGTGCTACTATGGAATGACATTATGCCAGGCTGATCATGTTGATGTTTCAAACCAAACCAAATTTAACCTGTGCTTTCTTTCCCTACCTTTAGTACTCCAGTGAAGGTGTCCTATGCCAATGAAGGAAAAGGTGAGTAAAAGTAAAGTAAAATAGAGTATACTGTAATGGTAGTTGTAGTACCAGTAGTAGTAGTAGTAGTAGTAATGTAAAGTAATGCCAATGTACACCTTTTCAATGTCGGCACTACTTTCTAATTTGTTAAAACAAAACCAAAATATAGACTTCAGAGTGCCATGTGTGTAGAGGCAGCATTAGAGGGACTTCAATCTAGACAAAATGGTGTAGGCCTACATGTAGGGCTTTTTCCATAACGTTTCTTAGAAGATTGTCATCTTCTCTGATTCACTTTTCTATCGTAGATACACTAATTTTATTAGTCACAATTCTGTCTTCAGTGGACTTCGAGTTCGATGGCATTGATTACGTAATTGATTACAATGATGCCCGAGGGAAACTACATATTAGTCTCAACTGGGTAAGTTTTCTGCCAACATATGGATGAGGGGATTCTATAGAAAATTGGATTTGTGTTGGATAAAATATGTAGAATATTTGAATTGTGTTGGATGAACTCGATAGAATATTCAATTTGGGTTGGATAAACTCTATAGAATATTCAATTTGGGTTTGATAAACTCTATAGAATATTCAATTTGGGTTTGATAAACTCTATAGAATTATCAATTTGGGTTGGATAAACTATAGAATAGTAAGAATATTCTGTATTCTATAGAATAGTCTACATAGAATATTTGGGTGGGGTAAACTCCTGGGAGATAAAAGGGGATTCTATGGAATAACCTCTGAAAATGTCAACGCAGATGAGAATGGCTGGTGATGTTATTGTCACTCCAGATCCCTGTTAGGCCTAGGATGTTTTGACTCAATTTACTCTCCTTTTCAGGATGGTGCAAAAAAGATCTACAACGTCAGAGAATTCAACCTGCATATTTTGTTGGAAACAGTAAACGCATGGTTTGGAACAAAATACAAATAAAGTCTGCGGATAGGAGGAGTGTTCTTTTTACCTTCATCAAGTGTCCATCGATAAAAATTCCACTCACTCACGGCACTTTTGCCGATTTTAAGAGCTGAATGTTCACTTTTTGTGATCTTTTCTGCTCAGTGAATAACTGCCCTTCGACATCCTGCTTGCCTAACATGTGCTGTGTGCTCCAAGGCAAACTGTACACTAATTTTAACAAAGGACATTGAGTTATGGCCCACTTGGTGCATTGCAGGCCTAGGCCTCACAGTGGCTATAGGAATCATCGTGCAACTGACCAGAGTCAAAGTGTAAAGCCGTCATTAAAATTGAATCGGCTTAGGCCTATGTTGAAAATAGCATATATTGACCTGCCCACTGAACAAGATAATGGGTGCCGCTTGAACATGTTGATGAGTGGTAGAATTGGCAGTAACCATCTGTTGAATCCAGTGTATTCTGTTCAGCTGTTCAGCATGAAACTAGGATATCTAGAAATGTTATGTTTTTGTCATGAAATGTAATAAACTGTGACATCAAACTATTTAGGTAGATCTGAGATTTGATGGTAAAATATATTTTCATATTAGTATTGCATTCATCAGTGGTCCAAGTTTGTCCAGGTTTTCCGTCCAAAGTTCACATAATTTGCACTTGCAGCAACAGAATTCATTTTGGAAATTTATCCTGTACATGTACTGTATCATTTAACCCTTTTACTGCCAAGTATATTGTGTCAGATTCACAAATATCTAGAAAAGAACCACATCAAATAGTGTACATTGGAAAGCTCTCACTGAACAGTCCCCACTCATTTCCAGCGAAAACCTATGACAAGGTTTCCAAAGTCAAGGTTTTTTTCTGTTTTTGATGAAATTGCCACTGACAGAGAAAGGGTTAAATGATTTTTTCTACGCATTTATGATCTCACTGCTGTATGTGTGATATGTGTTTTTTAAGTTACCGTAATGTGAATACAGTATCTACATTATCTGCTTTTATATCTGTCTCTTGGTTATTTCTACAATGCATAAAAGTCAGATGGAAGAATAGAAACAACGGAGTCTCTGTGATTTGTGTAAATCTACCTTGACTGCAGTGACCCCGGCGTTAGACCCATACAGAAAGGTAGATAACAAGTGCCACGGCTAAAGGATATCCTATGACCATCTCCTGAAAGAAACAGAGGTCTTCGTTTAGGATTCATATCCAGACATTTTCCAGTTAATGCCCCACTTCTTCCAGTTAATGTCACGTCCCGGACGGAATCTTGAGACCGCATGGATTGACGATTCGACCAGCTTATTTTTGCCCTCATGCTACCAAGAACTCAGAAGACTTGGACCACCAGCGATGGACTCCAAATATTCCCCCAGCAGACGAGCAACCTGAGGTATTAAAGGGACTAGGAAAATTTTTTCAAGCTTCGGTTATTACAAAATGCTAGTCTTTCATGATAAATTCCCACCGTCAATTCACTTTTTCAATTAACTGTTAATTACTGGCACCCAGACAAATCAGTTATCACCACACCATGGAGCATTCACCACGTCACTGGGAACCTAATTAACATAATAGAGTACAGGCTCGCTCCATACAAAACATACAGCGAGAGGTTCCCAGTGACGTGGTTAATTCTCCATGGTGTGGTGATGACTGATTTGTCTGCGTGCCAGTAATTAACACTTAATTGAAAAAGTGAATTGACGGTGGGAATTTATCATGAAAGACTAGCATTTTGTAATAACCGAAGCTTGAAAAATTTTTCCTAGTCCCTTTAAATCGGAGGTTAGTGGTCGCTTCCTTTGGTCACCGCACATGGTAAAAGAATGACGCGCCGCCGATGCTACTTAAACCAAAATGCTTACAGAAAACTCTGAAACTTACCAACTTTCTCGCACTATTAGGCTTATGTGAGTGCACCTTTTGAGGTGCATGATGCCTGTGATGCCTTCCACGCGTGGTCACATTCGGACGACTTGATGGCGTTGCAGACGACTTGCCCGTCGTGCTTCCCTTGTGAGCACTCGTCTTGCTTGTGGAGCTTTTAGTCACGTGAGATGTCACGTGAGATGTGGGCCTGGGCGTTGTCGAGGGATGATCTTTGGTAAAGATATATTTAAATAGAGTTATAAACTATTTTGACTACAGCATAGCGCTGAAAACGCTGCAGAATGATGATAAAATACAAATACATTGTACCTACGGTCAACGCAGCGCTTTCCATTCCATTTCTTTCCTTTTGGACAGCGGTCAACGCAGCGCTTTCCATTCCATATCTTTCCTTTAGGACAGCGCCTAACGCAGCGCTTTCCATTCCATTTCTTTCCTTGTCGACAGCGGTCAACGCATTGCCATACTTGCCATATCTGTCCAGGCTTCAAGCATGATTCTACAAGCGAATTCAATTGAAGATGTTGTCTTAGCAATCACGAAGAAAATACCCCTATTTCTCTCAAGGCAGCCTTCATCGAACGGGAAAGTAAGATTAGATATGCGGTAGACAGTAGCCTAGATCGACGCAAGAACGTCACATTAGGCAAAATATGTTGTTTTCTTGTTGAAACACGAGGCAACGTTTCTTCTTACCAGCAATGTATAAAAAGGTAGAAAAATTGGCCCGTGTGCGGATGTTTTCAAGCGATCGTTGACTTCTTACGGCAATTTACTGTTGGCCAGACCGCACAGAAAGTCCCATAGTGCTACATGTATACCTGCGCCTATCAGCAGTTTATTTTCCATTAACTAAACCGCCCGATAGGCACCGAAAGCACCGAGGTCTATCCATGCACCAGGCAACGGCATTCACCTACGTGTGTATCAGGACCCAAAAGCAAGAGAGTGCAGAAAGTAACAAAGTCATCATAATCTACCCTTACGTTTTTTCTTGGTATAGAAGTGGTGCGCATTCTTGTGACCGAGTCCCTTGACAGGGCTACACAACTTGCTCTTCAGCCAACATCTCTTGTTGTGTTTATTCCACAGGAATCCCCTGCATGCCTTTGTCTTGGTGCACGACTCGGCACATTTCTTGTTCGTCACCTTTTTCATCGTTTTGATGGTGTGACTTTTTCGCAAACAGGCGCCCAGGGAATGAAAATAGCCTTCGATAGCAAGGTTTTCATCTGTGAAATGAAATAAATATACGATTTATAGATGTCTGAGTCATAACCCTACATGATCAGAGTCATACCTTACGATCCGAGTCATAACGAACCCTACATGGCCTTAAGCCATAACCCTATCAATCCGAGTCATAACCTTACATGATCTAATTCATAACCCTACATGATCTGAGTCATAACCCCACATGATCCGAGTCACGACTCTAAAACAAGATCAGGTTCCTGGAGTTACGTTAGAATTCAGGCGTTTCGGAAAGGAGAACTGTCAACTCATTAAAAACAATCAAAAGGAACACTTAGTTCAAGCGCCTGAGAACAGCACACCAGGCGAGGTGAGAGCGATATCTGGGCCGACCGCACAGGAAGTCCGCAGACTAGGCGATATCGGTTTTGGTATTGTTTGATTTTGGGCGATCATCTTTGGCGAGAAGATTCCACATAACGCTGATCCAGCGCACACCTGGCGTCAACAGCCGATTTCGCTTGATGACGATCAGGGCCGACCGCACAGAAAATCCGATAAAAGTGCTTTCGGTGCCTATCGGCGGTTTGGTTAATGGGAAAATGCGTACTGCCGATATGCGCCGGTAGCAACAGCAATGCTTGTGCGATATCACGTTAATCCAGCTAAATCCCTTGCATTCCTTCATTTTGTCGCACTCGGCAGCACACTTGAGCTTGTCAGCTTGAACTAACTTTTTGATGTTGTGTTTGTCGCCGCAGATTCCGAATCGATGCGTGTAGTGATCAATGTCGTATTTTCCTGTCAAGGCAATGGAAAATCAGCTGGTTTAAAACATCTGCCCCCAGATGTGAGCAAACAATATCTTCTGCCACGTTTTGTGATGGCTGGAGATTAGAAATGAATTAGAAGAAATTTGAAGAAACATTCTTCAGATGGTTCGTAGGAACGAACTTTCTTCAAAAATTTCTTCATCAACACCACAGGGTGTGGCAAAAATTGCCAAACGATACTGTCTGTCGGACTGGGAGTAGTTACGTTAAAATAAAATGCAGAGGAAACGTCAGTGGAATTTTGAAGATCCAATCAAATCTGCATGACCATGTTCACGTTTCCCAATTTTCTAGAGACGGAACAATCAGGACAAAATCAGTTGTACAAGCTACACAGGTGAAGTCAAATCCACAAATCTAGGAGGTTTCTTCATTTTTTAGAAAGCTGCAGCTACGGTAACCTCCAGACCACGACACGAGCAGCGTCTGAGGTACCGATGAGAGCTGACGCATCCCAACTGGGGGCATAAACGACGGAGTGGGAGACCATTCGCTGTACGTCCTTGAAAATGAGTTCGTGAATCACATACTTACCGGTACCTTTTCTTCCTTCAGTAACAGTCCAGAGAAGGACAAAGCCGAGGGCTACAACTAGCTTCATCGTCAGAGAGATACACGAGACAAAAAAATCATCAGCAGTTACTTCCAACTGCAAACAAAGAGGCAAAACTACGAAACCGATATCAACAGGTGGACGACCAATCCAGAGAGCTTCCTGTGTCCTCCATTTCACATGCTCAACGCCAATGCATATTGCAAATCGAAATATTTGTATGGTCTGACACTATTTTCCTCTTCAATACTTTCCCAGGCTCGGTCTACTCCAACGTCGTGAGATTTCGAAAGCCTTAATTCCACACTGCCAAAACGGGGACAATTTGCCGGCAACTTACCTATTGCTTTTTTTACTACTCCTGAATTTTGCAAAAGCGGTGTTTCGACGATCAACACAGGTAGACTAATGTAATGTGGTCGTCATACGTGCGAATCTATTGACCGATGAGAAGAGGATCCATATGGAACGGTATCAATATTCAAGAGGATGTGAAGTGGGCTAAAATCTATTTACAATATAATTTCATATTCACAGCATCATTGCTAGAGATTAAAAGTATACGATATATTATAGATAACAACAGTATCAATACATCATTTGTGAATGATGTGTTCTTCACCTTAACAGCCGTATTGGAAAATGACAGTTAGGCTTGCACTGGTTTCGTACAATTTTGAAGGCTAGAAGTACATTGTACCTTATTTTCATGATAGTCGTCTCCAGATTTTGCAAATTTTCGACCCAACCGGGGTCTTCCTCAGGCACTTTACCCCGCTTGGGGTAGAAAATTTGCGAAATTTGGAGACTCATCATTGTTTGTCGTTTTTTGTGCTCTATGTTGGATATTTATTCTATTTCATGCTAGAAAATACTGGTTGTAGGCCTAAATCGACTTGTCAGATTTTGCTTAAGTCTGCCGCACAGGAGAGAAATTAGCTGAGTAAAATGTCATTCGAGGATTTCCTCTCGTGTGCGGCAGGCTTTTACCAAGGAATTCGTTCAATACATCCATATCAAAAACAAAACGTCCGGAATCACGTTGGTGGTACTTCAATAGCTTTAATCATAATTACCTTGGACTTTTCTCCAACGAAATCAAAAGTGCCTGGTTGGATACCCATCCCCATCCTCCCACAGCAGGGGTTTCACTTAGCGAGACCAAAGCCCTGGTATGGGAGGATGCCATCCCCCGACGAAAAACATGACATAGAAACAGAAGGAAACCAATGACGTCTTCGAATAAAAATCACGAATTTATTCAATGCCATTGTCCGCCTTACTTTCTGTCTTCATTATGCTTCAGTCAGCTAAGC
The DNA here is from genome assembly GCA_002633025.1 of Notospermus geniculatus. NCBI lineage: Eukaryota > Metazoa > Nemertea > Pilidiophora > Heteronemertea > Lineidae > Notospermus > Notospermus geniculatus. The sequence goes on from NMRB01000627.1 coordinate 103,035, forward strand.
TGTACCTGTCAGCTGTTTCTTGCTGTCTTAGCAAATCACTTTAACTTGGTCAGAATGGGTTTGCAGAGTGTAACGTCTTTCTTGTCAATCATTTCTTGTATACATTTAGGACACTTGAACGTCTGCAACGGGAAATTGACCGAATCATCAAAATGGTATCGCTCTTTCGTTGGAAAGAAGACTTAAAGAAACGAAATTCATTGTTTATCACNACATGGTATTTCAATCTGTTTACAGGCCTGCTGGTGTGGAGAAGCGACTCCTCACGGCGTTAATCGATAAAGATGTACTGAGATGCTGAGTTGATCGGGGGGTTCCTTTTAAATTAAAACAGATTTCAATTCGACACAAACTGGGTGAAGCACTAAATTCACGTGACTCCAATGAAAGCAGGTTATCCATGTATGCGTATTTGCATATGTGCCTAGTCCCGAGGAAGGGAGCAGCCAGTATTTTCTATGCTTCTAGGTTCATGGATTAGATACTGACATTTGAAAACAATGCACGCGCCCCTCCGTCAACGGACTACGCATACGCAAATACGCATTCATGGATGAAATGCTTTACGCTTAGATTCAAAGAAGGCTTTCGACTTGATGATATAGGCAAACAAATTGTTACTTAACGTTAGATTTCACAACCCTATGTACAGTATACATGTACATTATTCCTTTACGGTCAGTTTCCTCTCATAAAGTGAATTTCATGTTAAGTGTAGGCCTACAGGTAGCGTTGATGTATTCGCCAAAACACTATACATGTAGTTTTCGCAAAGCCCCCGAAACGCCAACGCGAACGTCTTTCCTTTTGTTCGGTGCTCTCTCCCTCCGTGGCATCGAACAATGGGTTTGGCGTTCGCCTTGGCGTTTCGGGGGCTTTGCGAAAACTCCCTAATGTCTGGCTAATCTCTTTCCACGCGGCAAATGCAGCAACAAGTCACCAGCACTCAGCCTGTCACAGCTCAGAACATAGAAGGAAGCATAGGCCTACGCCCTGTGTATACGTTTCGAACCCACATATCATCTATAGTCAACTTGTTTTAAAAAAAACGTCAATAATGGTGTTGCTTTCAGTGGCAGCTTACATGCACTTTCTTTTTATATTGATTACCGTACTTACTGTTGGCTTGGAAAACGCAATAGCTTTCAAGACGAAGTAAGCTTCAGATGTGTGGTTACTTTTGACGAAGTGACACATGGTTTCCACGGATGGAAACTTCCTGAGCGAGACTCTTCCTTTCTCGAGATCGTAACGGCCTGTGGACGTCGTCGGGTGCGGCACGAACAGGTAGTAGTTACAATCATATCCACGGATACAGGCCATGTTCATACATGTTAGCTTATTGCAGTAGTCATCGAGGATGGTCAAGAGACAGGTGTAGAAGTACCCGGACAAGGCAGTGCTGATAGCTAGCGGAAGTTGGTCTGCTAAGGGTCCGAGTTCTGGGTCCAGGTGTTGGACCTTCCCGTCAAACACCCGTGGTGCCCTCTCCATCTCGAACCAGTGGTTTGAGAACATTTCCAAATGTTTCCCGTGCTTTTCCAACGGGATATCCGCGCGCTCTCCTGGTTTTCGGTGAAAGGTATTCCTGAGGAGCTTCCCGTGGTAGTCGGTGCCAGAGTGGATCAAACTATCGAGGAAATTGCCGTCCCATTCTTTCGCGTGTTTAAACGCGGCGGCACAAATGGCGTGCAAGCAGACCGAGACTGCCGTGTGGTGGCCGACAAACCATCCGGTGCAAGCAGGGTGACGGTTGATACTGTAACGTCCACAGACGATATCACCTCCTGCTTCGTCAGGTTCAAATTCCACAGGATCGTCGTCTTTTGGCGGTTCACTTGAACCTGTTGCCTTGTCATTTTTGTCAGCTTCCTGGCTGTTTTCCTTACTGGATGCCTGAATCGCCGTTGGATGAGTCGCTTTCAATCCAGCAGCGTTCCCTGGGATGGTTGCATGCCGAGGTGACATGTTCCGCCATTCGCGGAAGACATCCACTTCGTTCTAGGTTCGGCTTCCTAAGTGTCAGGGTCAGGTCCATCGCTTTGGCGCCGGTCACTCGTTCAAGTTCCTTCCCCCGCGTGTTCCTTGATCCTGCTGAACGCACTTTGAACTTCGAGTCAACAGATGAATTGTCATCGTACAAGGTTTCAACTATTGTCATGTTTTTCTCACTCAGCAGATACGACGCTTTCAGATTGTCGTCTGTCAGTGGGCTTGAAACCTTCTCCGTCCACGACTCATCTACAGGTGTCGGCGAAGCACCGTCGCGTTGATGGCTCAGATGAGACGATTTTACCGGATGTTCAGGCGAAAGACCAATGCCTGATTTGTTTTTTACGCTCTGAAGATCACCACCATTGAGTTTTCCTTGGCGTTGTTTTCCACCAACGAAGGCTTCATCCTCTTTCGGCTCCTTCTTCTCAGCAGAGCTCGATCCTTCGCCTTCGTTACGCCGCGCAGTTTCGGGAAGGCCTACTCTTTCTAGTTGCGATGCAGCCCTATTCTGTACCGTCGTCACGGGTTGCTTCAATGCCGCAGACGCTCCATCTGGTCCCGTCGTTCCCTTCGCCCCCTCCGATCTCTCCGTCGAATGTTCCTCCAGCTCATCAGACGACAAATCTTCCAGGATCATATTTCCACCGGTGAAAACATTTGTCTTAGAGCTATTTACGTGTTGGTACTGAATCTTCCGGTTCGGAATACTGCTGTCGTTTTCCCAACAAACTGGCTGCTGGTAGTTGTGTATTGATACCAGAGACTCATTCTCATCCTCACCAGAGCTGAAATCATCATTGCTGTTCACGCAGTTTGTTTTTCCGCGTTTCTCTCTACGTTTGACTGCAGCTGCGATATACCTCGCGAGTCTCGAATATTTCGTCCCCGCTCCTGGCATTGAAGCAAACCAACCTCCTTCCTTGGGTCCTTTCTCGGGAATCTTTCCAGTCATGCTGAGGTCATCGTGGGCACTTTTCCGTTGGACTTCGGTCGGATGATCTTCTCTTATTTGGCTACGAGCAGGTCGGTCGTGCTCCGAATGCGCGGTGTATTTCCACGTAGAAGACAGGTTTCGGTGGATGCCCGTATTTTTCAGGTTTCTAACCGACGCCGCTGAGAACAAATCGTTGAGACTTCTCGGAGATGACTTTACAACGGTGGCCCAGTGAGCATGTTCCTGACAAGTTCCCTCGACCGTTGTGGTTCCCCACTTTCGATTCAATGGTATAGCCTCGCCTCTGGAAATGAAGAAAGGCAGAGAAAATGAGTATCAATATTTGGTTATGTATTCAATAGTACAAAAATTCGGTTTAACTCATCTCTCCCCCCGTCTGAGCAGCCCCCCCCCCCGGTGTGAGCAGACAATATTTCTTGGTGTAGTGGTGGTGTTGTGGTTCGCGAGCCTCCGACTAGCGGTCAGAGGATCCCGGGTTCGAATCCCACTGGGCGTGAGACTGTGGGCAAGTCTCTGCCTCACTGGCCTCTCTCCACCCACTCAGATGTATAAATGGGTACCGGTCGGAAATGCTCGGATTGTAGCGCTGAATGAGCAGCTCATCTGAGTTCTACTGAAAGGTTTCAGCGGGATAGACTGGGGTTAAAGTGTAAAGTCGGATGACACCTCTACCGTTGCTGATATCAGACTACATGTATAAACCCAAACTTTAACTTTAACTTTTTAAAAAAACTTTGAGAGAAATATAAGTCCGAAAGAATTTGAAGAAAAGATGGTTGATAGGAACAACCTTTCTTCAAATATTTTGCAATCAATACCTCAGGATGTGAGAAAACTTTGACAGAAGATGTGGTCTTCTGACTCAGGGGCAAATGTCATTTGAAGGACATTTTAGTACACTACTTACTAAACTCCCTACGCAGTTGTGTACCGCACACCCTTCGGTTTACTCGCTCTCCACAACTGCTTAACTTCGAAAAATTCCCCGCGTTTGGTCAACAGATGGCGCTGAGAGAGTCAACCAATGAGAGCGCCGAGCAACCCGTAACCACGCTGGCCTCAGAACTTTTTCATTGGCCGAGCGGTTCGTAGCCATGGTAGCACAAGAACATCCATTGCCAACGGACCAAAGAGTTCTGAAAGCAGCGTGCTGATAGGCTGTAAAACTCGCGCCAGGCCCTGACGCCATCTGTTGACCAAACGCGGCGACTTCCACGAAGTAAAGCAGTTGTGGAGAGCGAGTACATTTAAACCGAAGGGGGCGCGACTCACAACTGCGTAGGGAGTTTAACTACTTACGTCGTGGTAGGTCCAGAGAGATTCGTTGAGATTCTGTTGTCAGCTGGAACAACGTTATTGTCACACCAGGGACAGCGTTGCTTTTTGGAGTTGCGCCACTAATATAAGAGAAGAGAAACAGATGTGAAAGGAATGATAGTCCCAGGAATAAATGTCTGAGTTACAACAGCCTGCTGCCGTGTAAGTTCGAGTGGTCAGTGGTTTGTCGTAGGCCATATCCTAAACCCTCGCCGAACAAAAAACTGGGCCTAGGTAAGGCCACATAAAATTTTTTTAGTTTAGTTTAGCATCAGTCAAACTTGTAAAAAGTGAGGGAGTTTTTTTTAATACTGAAATGGACTGTGATCATCGAAAGAGAGCTTGGAAGCATTGCACCATTTACCATACGATAGACAAATCCTTAGTATTAACTCGAAAAAGGTTTTTATTCCAAAAAATACATATCTGAGTCACCCTGGAAAAGGCATGTGTAGACAAGAAACCACACTTTTTGACAGAAAACATTATAATGTGAGAAAAAATTGAAGAAAAAAATTTGTTTTTGAAAAAAAATTTTTCCAAAAAAATTTTTTTTGAGGCGGCGAGAAAATTCGAGGCGGGCGCTGATGCTAAACTAAAGATTTTTTAATGTGGCCTAAGGGGACTTATTACGGTCAGATCTAATCAATCCCAATACGTTCGATGGCCAATTTGGCATCAAACGAAATGGTTTAAAGGGAAGTCGGACTACATTGCATTGAATTAACGGCATAAATATTATTTCGCGTTACAAACCTTGAGGTATTTTCTTTTGGTGAGTATATTCCCCATCACAAACCAGTCGTAGACGTCATTCTTTCAGCTCTTCTGAAGAAGTGACACATTGGTGAAGAGAATGCACATTAAAACCTCAATCACGAATTGCGGTGAGAGAAATTCTTCATGTTGTTTTTTTGGGAAATGAAAGCAACCATAACTGTGACCAACGAAAATACTTTACATTCATTTCAGTGCCAGATATGCGGTCCTCGCCAACCACACATTGTCATAGAATGTCTATCAACTTCCAACAGCAGGTCAATGGACAGTGTGAGCCAATCAACTTGGATGGACTAAAAGTAGGCCCTTGTCCTCATTCATATTCAAGCGGGGGAGGCGCACAAGGATATAATGCACTGGTCTTTGCGAAATGAATGTAAAGTATTGACGGACGTCATCAAAATTTGGTTAAAAACTTGGCGCAGCTCATGCGATTCGGAACAAACAGTAGGCCTAGCCTAGGCCTAGCCCGTATACTGTATGAATTTGATTTTTTTGCTTTCTTTTCAAATGTATTGATATAGGCCTAATGAACCTTCGCAGGCCTTGTCTTTTAAGGCGAGCAAAAAAGTGCATGCGCCTCGCAAACAATAGAATTTCTAAAAAATGTTTGCCAGGCGCATGCACGTTTTGCTCGCCTTAAAAGACGAAAAAAGGCATGCCTTCGGGTCTTTCCCGTGTTGGAGACTTAATTTCTGCGTAAACGTACCATCCCGTACCATGAACGACTTCAGAGTGTTTCATTCTGAACTGAAAACAGGAATGCTGTCAATCACCCCCCATCATCACTATGGTAACTAAGGACGTCTCGATTACGCCGTATCGAATGACGTAGAAATACCTTCTATGTGACGTCAAAATGACGTCACTGTGCCGTGCAGTAGCGAGCGCGTGTCCCTTTTGTTGACAGCTGCTTTTTTCATCAACGATTAAACCATATCATGCATTATTTGTCTTGATAAGTTTAATTCTGTGAGGAATTGCAGGAATAAGCTGAAAAGTTTGTCGCAAAATGACTTTGATGCGACGTGAATATCACCTTCGTTGATTAAATGCACTCCAATCAAAGTTCGATATACATGTACTTTCATATTAAAGCGCCTCTGTATGCATTAGGTTTTCTATCTTTTGGCGGCCGACGTAACCTTTGACCTTTAGGCAACCTCGTTTATAGGTTTATAGATGCGGTCAATGTACATCGTATACCACAGCACTAATTCATTTTGGCGAGGTTGATCATGATCTTGGCAACACATATTTTTCATATTGTTTGTGAGGACGAAGACAATAATGGAGAGCGGAAATTGAAAGAATTGACAACCGAAATAAAAACAATCCAATCAGGCACAACAAGATGGAATGATCGATCAGTAATATTGAAAGACCAGAAAATAACGACGTATATATGTACACATGAAAGATTAACTTGGAAAGGAAAACAAAGGCCATGAGAGTTGTGACCGGACTTATTGGTAACAGGCATGACAGGCCAACCAACTGGCATATTATAACGTCACAGCCACACTGGAATAGCACAGACTCTAGCCCTCCATAGCTGAAGATCAACTGGCATCTAGCTAGGTCATATCATGGTCATATTAACAAAAAGGGTAGCTGCCAAAGACTCGTCAATCCGACCAGGCGCCACTTTTTCGGGCTGTGATGATGCTACATCTATCAATCACTACCTTATGCCTTTCAATATGGCTGATGACAATAAGTGTTGTACATGGAAAGAGGGGTAGGTTAATACATGGAAAGAGGGGTAGGTTAATACATGGAAAGTGGGGTAGGATAATACATGGAAAGTGGGGTAGGTTAATACATGGAAAGTGGGTAGGATAATACATGGAAAGTGGGGTAGGTTAATACATGGAAAGTGGGTAGGATAATACATGGAAAGTGGGGCAGGTTAATACATGGAAAGTGGGGTAGGTTAATGAAAGATGATGAAGTCAAAACGTGTGTGCCCGTCTACTTGTATTCTCTGCTGTCAAAATTTCTCGAATGCGAAGTCCTTGATCGTTAAAGCCCAGCGCACATCGACCTTGCGACTGGAAGCAACTACCGGCAATGGCGTTTCCGGCAATGGTGGGCGACTGGCTGGAAACAGCAGCAACTGATCAGATGCTCAAACAGGTCGATGTGCGCGCCCCGGCAACGCTATTGCCGACCGTTGCCGCTAGTTCCAGCCAGTTGCTCATGTTCTACTCGTTGCCGACCGTTGCCACTTGTTGCCGCAATGACCAGTCGTAGGCGATGTGCGCGGTCCGCTCACATCGACAGCGACTGTTGCGTTCAGTTGCTTCCAGTCGCAAGGTCGATGTGTGCTAGGCTTTAGGCTACACGTTATACTGACACGCCGGCCAGCAATTTACGCGGGCCGCGAACCCTTTGTAAAGCCTTTCACCGGCGTGTCCGTGCGGTTCGACTATGTGGTCAGCGAAACTTTGGTAATGCCCCAATCACACTGAGCTAGTTCTCAGTAAGTTCTTGAAAATTTTGCCGAACGGGCTCAAACAGTGTACGAACGGAGTGGACCTAGTGGCAACTTTTTACAGTTTTTTTACGGACTTCATGGACGGGAAGAGTGCTCCAGAACATCGAAGCATTATTTGACCAAGGGTTACATGTACACGTTCTAGCCCGTTTTACGAATTTTTTAGGACGGGGCAGGACGTTTTGAGAACTACTTCAGTGTGACAGGCCCTTAATAAAAGGTGGCATGCTCAGCCTACATGGTTCATTGTTGTGATGGCCTACATACAATATTTATGTCCGCTTACGGCACCGTGGTATATTCCTTTATGGTGAGACCATAAAGGAATCAACCATAAAGGTTTAACTGCGAACGATGAGCTTACTGAGGGATACACTTCATGTGCTGCCACCAGATGTCTCTCACTGCCTGAATTTCGGCTTTACGTAACAGGCAGGAGCTTCAACTTTTTTTGTGGTGAAGGGGTAGGCCTACATGAATCTGTCAACTTGATGCCGTGAATTCCATTTCTGATGATAACAGAGCTATTTTCAGCACAATTAGTGTTCCATGTGCAAATGCACGTTAGCCTGTTCAAATGTACACAGATGACCCTGCGCTCACATCGTTCGTGGGGTTCTCATTAATTCAGTCCTTTTGTATCATAAGATCAGCTTATCGGAATTCAACAAAATTTGCAGAAAACATGCAAAAGAGTCAGAATGCAAATCGGTTGAGATTTAAAGGGATACTGTCCACATTATAAATGCTAAATTTGTTAGTTGAACCTTTATGCTTGATTCCTTTATGGTGAGACTAATCGCTATACTCGACGGAACTACATCTCTTTTTCAGACCAACACCCAGTTCCTGACGGCTTCACCTACCAACAGGGAGACTGCGCAGGGAACGATATATATAACCCAAGTCGCCCGATTCCATTTGAGATCTGTTTGGGGTTGTGTACGAAGATGAAATCCTGTCTCAGCGTCCTGTTTTGGACTACAAATAGATATTGTTGTATAAAGAATTCCCATTGTTCCTCCCCAGACAAAGTGCAGGATTCGTCGTTCAATATGTATGACAAGCAAGGTATGACACATGGCGGAGACGCTTCAGCAACCCCTGGAATCAGCTTTGGTTTTAAACCGGGATCTTTGGTCTAAGTATAGGTGGCAGCACGAGGCAAAATAATTAAGAGTAATAAATAATTCGTAATTCGTAATTCGTAAGCTAAAATGCTTATTTGTGCTTTTTAATATTCTTTTTCAAAAAATCTTCAAACCTTGATATAGGTAACCTTTTGATTAGATTCAAAATATTTTGAAAATTTGTTTGGGTGTATTCTTTGGTATATTTGATGGTTTCCCGTCAACCAATCAAATGCGTTAAACACAAAGCAGATTCCAGGGGTTGGTGAAGCCGTCGCCATATTGTCAGAAAGCGAACGACACCTGGGAACGAGGTTGATCTTTCGGCCGTTGGAGCGATTTAGCGCGCTGTATCTCTTGCAGGAAAGTCGTCGACCAAGTGTATTTCTATTGAAACATCTCTCACTCTGTCTCGATCATTTAAAAACTGTATATAAACATGTATAGGTTACATCTTCTTGTTTCACGCAGATAAATCCATACGGGGCAACTTCAAGTCACAAGGAGCGCCACCTACAGGGAAATGTTTGAAAGCAATACCAACCGTCGCTTCTACAATCCGTTGCGCCGATTCGTGTTTACTCCGTCAGGACTGCAGCGCCTTGATATTCGATAAAATATCGAAGAAATGTTACCTTTTCGACTGTGCCAAATATGCTAATGCATTGGATCCTGCGTTTTTTGGCAAGAGCAATTTTTTTACTGTGACTGTATCGTAGAGCTGCGTTTACCAGACATCCGGAATGCGGTATAGGGACGCGGAATCCCCGGCGGAAGCGATATGCTGTATGCGAAAATGCATTGCACTTTCCGCTTCCGCATTCCGCAATCCGCATTCCGCGTGTCAGCTAAACGTAGCTTTAAACAATAAAAGTCGTGTCAGATTATAAAGCTATAGATTATAAAGCTATAATGTACTGTACATGTACAGTACATTATACATAATTTGTAGTATGAAGCACATACACGATCAATATTCATTGCACAATATGGGGCCAAAATAGGGGCATCTGCTTCTGGTATGATGGGCAGAGGAACAATTGGCAATAATATTGCCCATTTCGAGACTCATATTGTGCAATAATTGATAGAAACGAAAGCTAGGCCTACAGTTTTAACACAAAGAAAACGGCCAACAGGACGCCTTGGTGGTGGTGCTCTGTCCGAAAAAAGTTGCACCAACGCCACCAACGCATCCTGTCGGAACAAGACGGTGTCTTCATGAAGGAAGTTTGCAGCCACGAGGCCAAACCAAGGATTTTACATGTAGCTACAACGAAAAGCGTCACACAATCCAAGAAAGAGGGATGAAGGACATTTTCAAAGTAGTACCTGTTTCTTCCTCAGTCTTCCAAATGGAATGTAGTGTGGGGTACAGGTATTACTTTGGCCGTGATGCCACTGCATTCGAGGGAAGAAGGACTTTCACACCATGACATCGATAAAATGCGTTTAAAGCCAAACAGCATGCGTTAGGTTTTGTACCTCGCGACGGCCGACGTAACCTTTACTTTTAGGCAACGTCGTATGCATGCTCGATAAGACTGTTCAAATTTTTCTATTTGAATGATCTAAGTTACCAATTAGGTATTGGGAGTGTTGCTACACATAAAAAATGAGTTGAAGCATGTTACCTTACCTGATGAAGGGTTAGTCACGCTATAACAGCACGTTGAACTTCTCAAGTTATGAAGACCTGCTTTTTTCATCAACGATTAAACCATGTCATGCATTATTTGTCTTGATAAGTTTAATTCTGTGAGGAATTGCAGGAATAAGCTGAAAAGTTTGTCGCAAAATGACTTTGATGCGACGTGAATATCACCTTCGTTGATTAAATGCACTCCAATCAAAGTTCGATATACATGTACTTTCATAGCACCTCTGTATGCATTAGGTTTTCTATCTTTTGGCGGCCGACGTAACCTTTGACCTTTAGGCAACCTCGTTTATAGGTTTATAGATGCGGTCAATGTACATCGTATACCACTGCACAGCACTAATTCATTTTGGCGAGGTTGATCATGATCTTGGCAGCACATATTTTTCATATTGTTTGTGAGGACGAAGACAATAATGGAGAGCGGAATTGAAAGAATCGACAACTGAAATAAAAACAATCCAATCAGGCACAACAAGATGGAAGGATCGATCAGTAATATTGAAAGACCAGAAAATAACGACGAACGTACACATTGAGGTAAACTTGGAAAGGAAAACAAAGGCCATGAGAGTTGTGACCGGACTTATTGGTAACAGGCATGACAGGCCAACCAACTGGCCTATAACGTCACAGCCCTGGAATAGCACGACTCTAGCCCTCCATAGCTGAAGATCAACTGGCATCTAAATACGTACATATACACGTTGATCGGGCGTAGATACATGTATGTCATATTAAAGGAGCACGGTATTGCCACTTTTTCTCGCCAGCCGGCGCCATCGCGACACTCTCCAACTCAGGGACTAACTACGTTGTCGGCGAATTGACCCGATTTACTACGTACATGTACAGTTCGTGTTGCGGCCGCTAGGTGGCTCCCTCTAGTCGGCAGTCAAATAACGCATTAGAGATCCGCCGCGCTATTAAAGGAGCACGGTATTGCCACTTTTTCTCGACAGCCGGCGCCACTGTGCCACTCTCCAACCCAGGGACCAACGACGTATTGGCGAGTTGACCCGATTTCCTCTGTACATTTTGTAATGCATTTTTGTAGTACGTATTACTACTGCTAGGTGGCTCCCTCTACGTCGGCAGTCAAATAACGCATTTGAGATCCAATACCGTGCTCCTTTAAGGGTTGCTGCCAGAGACTCGTCAATCCGACCAGGCGCGACTTTTCCGGCTGTGATGATGCTACATGTTTCAATCACTACCTTATGCCTTTCAATATGGCTGACAGCAATAAGGGTTATGTATGGAAAGTGGGGTTGGTAATCAAAGATGATGAAGTCAGTACGCGAGTGCCCGTCTAGTTGTAATTTTTGCTGTCAAAATTTCTCGAATGCGAAGTCCTTGATCGTTAAGGCTACACGTTATACTGCCACGCCGGTTAGCAATTGTTACGCGGGCCGCGAACCCTTTGTAAAGCCTGTCACCGGCGTGTCCGTATATCGTGCGGCTCTATGTAAAATCGTAGCCTTGACGTGGTCGGCGAAACTTTGGTAATAAAAGGTGAGATGCTCAGTCTAATGGTTCATTGTTTTGATGGCCTACATACAATATTTATGTCAGCTGACGGCACCGTGGTGCATAATTATTAATTGAGACTTATCGTTATATACTCGACGGAACTACATCACTTTTTCAGACCAACACCCTGTCCCTGACGGCTACACCTACCAACAGGGAGACTGCTATGGGAACGACATATATTATGGAATACATCACCCGGTTCAATTTGGGTTATGTTTGGGGTTGTGTACGAAGATGAAATCCTGTCTCAGCGTCCAGTTTTGGACTGCAAAGAGATATTGTTGTATAAAGAATTCCCATTGTTCCTCCCCAGACAAAGTGCACAATTCGTCGTACAATATGTATGACAAGCAAGGTATGACAAGCGAATACGCTTTCTTGGGTCGTCGCTGGGTATGGTGGGTATCATTTTTTTGCTTGAATGCCCAAAATATGAGGCCGACCGAACAGTATTTTATCAAAAATGCTTTTTCTTTATTCCAAAAAACTACATGTATTTCGACCTCTCGGTGGAAGACCAACTTATCTGGTTGCTTTCTCAGGAAACTCCGGAATTAAATTGCCACCTTGTAAATTTTATATATTCTGCCTTTCAGCGAAGAGGAGCATGAGATGGGACACCCCTGCTGCAAATTCCCTCTTCTATCTTATAATTGTTTTATCATTGTTTTATTACTTTTGCCCTGTCTATACAGGTGTATTTTGTTTTTTATTCTGTACCTACTTAAAAAATTGTATCCTTGCCTTTCCGGGCCACTTTCTTTTATGTTAATAAATTCTAATTCTAATTCTAATTCTATTCATCATGTTGAATAGAGGCAGATGTTTAAAGTAAAATTAAATGGTGCATGGACCATGTGCTCACCCTGGGCGAATGTACCAGAAAACAAGTCGACCATGGGCGATGCACTCAGCTGACATATGATTGAAGTTGATTGACGAAGCAGTTCTTATAGTCTGGACGCAAAACCCCGAAAAGCGGCGTAACCCCCTTTTTCTCTGATAACAGCAGTGTTTTGATATTTTCTGAATATTTGGGGGTAGGCGAATCAGAATCCGCCGGGTGCCACCGCGTCACCGTTTAGCGTTTTGAGAAAATCCCGTTTCAATTTCAGGACACTGACTTCATCATTGAACCCAAGAACTGAGCTTTACGGTGGCCCATAGAGCTCATTGATGAAAAATATTTACATTTGCAATTTTTTTTCAATTCGATAATTTTTTCTTGGGGGGTTGTAAAATTTTTGGAAGTTCCCACCGCGGTGAGAATATTACCACCGCGGTGAGAATATTTCCACCTGGGTGAAAATATTTCCACCTCGGTGGAAATATTTCCACCGCGGTGAAATTTAGTTTTCACCGCGAAAATTAATTTTCACCGCGGTGGAAATTAATTTTCACCGCGGTGGTAATTATTAATTATCACCGCGGTGGAAAATAATTTCCACCGCGGTGAAAATTAATTTTCACCGCGGTGGAAATATTTTTTCCGAGGTGGAAATATTTTCACCGCGGTGAAAATTAATTTTCACCGCGGTGGAAATTATTTTCCACCGCGGTGATAATTAATAATTACCACCGCGGTGAAAATTAATTTCCACCGCGGTGAAAATTAATTTCCACCGCGGTGAAAATTAATTTTCGCGGTGAAAACTAATTTTCACCGCGGTGGAAATATTTCCACCGAGGTGGAAATATTCTCACCGCGGTGGTAATATTTTCACCGCGGTGGGAACTTCCAAAAATTTTACAAACCCCCAAGAAAAAATTATCGAATTGAAAAAAAATTGCAAATGTAAATATTTTTCATCAATGAGCTCTATGGGCCACCGTAGAGCTTTGTACAGGAGAATGGGACCCGATGTACAGCTAACTTTTGAACGGTTGGATTTACACCCCATAAATGTATTATCAAGAGATAGAAACATGGTGCCTCAGAAGCAGATAAGCATGTCCTTAATTGTTTTCAGTAGTTATGTAATAAGAAATGACGTCTTTTATGTAAATTAACACAAAATGGGTCAAAATACATAAAAACGCCGTTTTCAATTACATAACTGGTTAAAAACTACAAAACACTTGCTTATTTGGTTATGAGGCACCATGTTTCTATCTGTTGGTAATACATTTATGGGGTGTAAATCCAACCGTTCAAAAGTTAGCTGTACATCGGGTCCCATTCTCCTGTACAAAGCAGTTCTTGGGTTCAATGATAAAGTCAGTGTCCTGAACTTGAAACGGGATTTTCTCAAAACGCTAAAGGGTGACGCGGTGGCACCCGGCGGATTCTGATTCGCCTACCCCCAAAGGTCACGAAAACATCAAAATGTTGCTGTTTTCAGATTTGAAGGGGTTACCGGGTTTGCTTCCAGACTATTATCGATGGAGAAGAACGCACAATCCAAAATGGCCACATTGGAAGCTGGAGCGCACCTGAAAATGACATGGTGCACCCTCTGACCCATATCACTATGCCTCTTAAAGGTGCTCTAGTTCGAATTGTAAACATTACTGTTTGTTTATTTACATGGTTGATTATAATAGTTATTTTTCCTCGGACAGGTGGCAGTACCGTGTATACCAAAACATTAATGTTATCTATTTTTATATCTATCTTGATAAATATTCTTGTAACTGAAAAATATTGATGATTTTACGCTCAAAAACAAACAAAAAGTTGTGAAAGGCGAGATTTAATTCGATTTTATCTGATTTGTTAGTGCCAGAAGTTGACAATAGGAGGCACACCGTAATGTTTACAATTCAAACTAGAGTACCTTTAAATATGAAGATGATTTACCAAAAGGTTCTCAAGTTATGAAGCAGAATGTAAAATGCAATCTGAGAGCCATCTGACCGCCAGATTTGAGATCGGAGCGCAATAAAAATTGGCAGGACACCTCCCCAGGCCCACCTCTTGATACCCTCAAAATATGAAATTGATTAGGTGAGGGGTTCTCAAGTTCAGTTGTGGGGTGCTGCCTTGCGGAACTCCTCTAACAACACCAGTCGTACATGGGACCATCTCTCCAAACGCACTGAAGATTAGACCGAACACTGTCCTGATTAAAAATACTAGGACAGACGCAAGCAAATGCATAAAACCATCATGGCGCCCGCTGGTCTATATTTAGTTCGGGAGAATGCATTGCTGTAGAATGCTGTAGAATGGCGTCACGAGCCGGAATTCCGGCTCAGATCATTTGGTCTCACCGGTCTTCGAATGCAAGCTGCCCAGAAGACCGGGTACCAGTCTAACTGAAGATTGGAAGTAGTGGCGCCAAGGAAGTGGAGCGGCAAAGACAGGAACAAGTCCTGGCTATGGTGTGTGTTAGATGAAATGCTCCAGGGCAAGCCTTGAGCTCCAGGGTAATATAGGGTCAAAATTTCAAGGTCAAAACATTCTCACTTGAGTAAATCATGACATGTGCCAAAGTCCATTTTTGACGATGGCTGCCTGGTTACCATATACTTATTTGTGCTTTTTAATATTCTTTTTCAAAAAATCTTCAAACCTTGATGTAGGTAACCTTTTGATTAGACTCAAAATATTTTGAAAATTTGTTTGGGTGTATTCTTTGGTATATTTGATGGTTTCCCGTCAACCAATCAAATGCCTTAAACACAAAGCTGATTCCAGGGTGAAGCGTCTGCCATATTGTCAGAAAGCGAACGATACCTGGGAACGAGGTTGATCTTTCGGCCGTTTGAGCGATTTAGCGCGCTGTATCTCGCGCAGGAAAATCGTCGACCAAGTGTATTTCTATTGAAACATCTCTCACTCTGTCTATGTCTCAGTCATTTAAAAACTGTTTTTAAACATGTATAGGTTACATCTTCTTCACTGTTAGAAATAACAGAGGATTTTACAGAAAATCTGTGCAGCAGAGTCCCCAGGACTGGACCTGTAAAATTACAGACTTAAATAAATGTTAACAGAGACTTGACTGGAGGCTGACCAAATTATATTTTCATACTGCTCTCAGAAGGCATCATAATGGGATGTCCAATGGAGTCCAGCCAACCAAAACAGGAAAGCATGAATCATATGTAAATTTACAGAAAGTGGTGGGGACTCTGCTGCACTCAGGCAATTTCTGTAAAATTACTACAAAAATACTATTGTAAAATTAATAATTTCTAACAGTGTTGTTTCACGCAGATAAATCCATACGGGGCAACTTCAAGTCACAAGGAGCGCCACCTACAGGGAAACTTTTGAAAGCAATACCGACCGTCGCATCTACAATTCGTTGCGCCTATTCATGTTTACTCCGTCAGGACTGCAGCGCCTTGATATTCGATAAAATGTCGAAGAAATGTTACCTTTTCGACTGTGTCAAATATGACAATGCATTGGATCCTGCGTTTTTTGGCAAGAGCAACTTTTTTACTGTGACTGTATCGTAAAGCTGCGTTTACCAGCGGTATAGGGACGCGGAATCCCCGGCAGAAGCGATATGTTGTATGCGAAAATGCATTGCACTTTCCGCTTCCGCGTTCCGCAATCCGCATTCCACGTCGTGTCAACTAAACGTAGCTTTAAACAATAAAAGTCGTGTCAGATTATAAAGCTCGGATGGACTGTGTTCCCAACAAGGGGGTTTGGGGGTTCCCCGAGAGCGCACGAGTTCACTCACTGATACATGTATTTGCATAATATTCCATAACTTTGTACCATAACTAATGCCCACTGTACATACACGATCAAATCCATTTTTTCCCGAAATTCCAGGCCTATTGGGGCTTCAGTGTATAAACCCGCATGTAGGCCTTTATTGAGCATATTCAGAAAATTGGACGAAAAATTTCATCCTCTACAGCGGCATTACCAAAAGTAACGGACTGATCACGCGTAACCGTGAGCGTTCAAGAATGATGATCACGTCTGGGGTCCATGGGACATGAAACGTGATTGGCGAGATTCGAACGGAAGTCTAATCTTTTAATGGTGTGTTTTTGATTAATGATATCTCCCCTTTGCGCATTTTTCCATTGCGCATTTTGATTTTGCGCAAATTCCAGTAAGCCCGCACAGACGACGAATAACGCTCAGAATAATTTGGCACAGCCTTATTTGAAATAATTATTCAAGTATCAGGTGTAGATAAACTTATGTCAATGACTCTACATGTACAGTACATTATACATAATTTTTAGTATGAAACACATACACGATCAATATTCATTGCACAATATGGGGCCAAAATAGGGGCATCTGCTTCTGGCATGATGGGCAGAGGAACAATTGGCAATAATATTGCCCATTTCGAGACTCATATTGTGCAATAATTGATAGAAACGAAAGCTAGGCCTACAGTTTTAACACAAAGAAAACGGCCAACAGGACGCCTTGGTGGTGGTGCTCTGTCCGAAACAAGTTGCACCAACGCCCCGCCATCCTGTCGGAACAAGACGGTGTCTTCATGAAGGAAGTTTGCAGCCACGAGGCCAAACCAGGGATTTTAGCTACAACGAAAAGCGTCACACAATCCAAGAAAGAGGGATGAAGGACATTTTCAAAGTAGTACCTGTTTCTTCCTCAGTCTTCCAAATGGAATGTAGTGTGGGGTACAGGTATTACTTTGGCCATGATGCCACTGCATTCGAGGGAAGATAATAAGCAAGAAGTCAATCTCCAGAATTTTTGTGAATTCTGGAGATTGACTTCTTGCTTATTATCATTTTGTGTTTCAATTTTGTGCTATTCTGTATCTTGCTTTGCATTCGAGGGAAGAAGGACTTTCACACCATGACATCGATAAAATGCGTTTAAAGCCCAACAGCATGCGTTAGGTTTTGTACCTCGCGACGGCCGACGTAACCTTTACTTTTAGGCAACGTCGTATGCATGCTCGATAAGACTGTTCAAATTTTCTATTTGAATAATCTAAGTTACCAATTAGGTATTGGGAGTGTTGCTACACATAAAAAAATGAGTTGAAGCATGTTACCTTACCTGATGAAGGGTTAGGCACGCTATAACAGCTCGTTGAACTTCTCAAGTTATGAAGGTATGGCGCCCATTTTTGTTTCGACATGATATCAGTCTAGCCTCATTGTTACCACTGGCTATATATAGGTTGGACAGGAGACCAGTCTTATCAAGGTGGGGAAGGAGAAAGAGTCACCTAATGCATACTGTTGGGCTTTAATCCATGCGAGGTCATTTTTGTAAGCCGATACATCATGTAATTGTAGTAGTGTACATGTAGCATCAATACAAGACGAGAATTTATCCCCCGCTTTTTTACTTCTCCAATTACATGAGAACCCTTTTCCTCTACCCGATCGATTTGACCTTTTTTTACCGAACTCTAGATATAAACCCCGCCCATCGCATTCGAGAGAGGACAAATGCTTGCTGAAACAACTACCCGATGTAACATTAAAGGACTGGTGTTAATTTACTCAAACTTGTTGCATGCTAGACCAAAAACCCGATGTAACATTGAAGGTGTTCGATTACTAGTAATACCCAAACTTGCTATTGTTTCAAGGTTATCGTGTATCATGTGAAGCGGTTGCGAAACACGACCCATCCAAATCCGCCCCGCTCCACCTCATAGAAATCAGTGGAGCCAAGAAACAGACTGAATGTATCAGATAATGCGTCGAGTAGGAGATGAAAAACAGCTACTGGCTTACATTTACACGGAGTTTTATTTCACCGACTTAGATTACCTTCAGATTCCTGGGACTCGGCGACAGGGGATCACAAGACCGATTTTCTTTTCCAATGATAGCTGCTTTGCGGTGTTGCGGGAGAGAAAAATCGGGCACGGTGCGCCCTGCTTGATCTGTGTATCCTCGGAATCGATGTCGTGTTTTCAGCACCCAAACAACTGGTGATGGTGATATTCCGTTACGCATTCTTGGTCAGGGGCACTTGGTGGCGATTTCTGTTCTTAACGACATAGATCGACAGGTGCGCTGGCCGACTTGTGCTGAAATCCTCGAAAGGAGCATCGTTTTGACCGGCCTTTCTCCAATTAGTAGGCTATTCGTTGGCTATTTCGCTTTTAATCGGCGATGAAGGATTTTGGTGAGTGGCCAGCTCGACTTTCATTTTGGACATCACTTGATATCTTGGTAAATTCTGCTTTTATAGTCCCACTTTTTATGAATCAAAATAACTTGAAATTTCTGCCGTGNGTGCGCTGGCCGACTTGTGCTGAAATCCTCGAAAGGAGCATCGTTTTGACCGGCCTTTCTCCAATTAGTAGGCTATTCGTTGGCTATTTCGCTTTTAATCGGCGATGAAGGATTTTGGTGAGTGGCCAGCTCGAACGTCATTTTGGATATCACTTGATATCTTGGTAAGTTCTGCTTTTATAGTCCCACTTTTTATGAATCAAAATAACTTGAAATTTCTGCCGTGCGCTGTAAGAAGGCCACCGGTCACGTGCGAGGAATTGACCAATCAGGCCGGCGAGGTTACATTGTTAAAGTAGATCTTTAAAAACCCGGTTTTCTCCGTTTATCACAGTTAATATCTGGGAAAAGGCACTTAAATATTCTGTTTGACACAGAAATAATTGAGAGAAGAATAATTTTCAAGTTTTGAGAAAGCTTGATAGTGAGCATAAGCCTGTCTTCCAGTGGTGTTAAATCTATTACTACGCAGATTTGGAGTGGCGGCATTGAAATATCGTGCGAAATAACCCCTCATATTTTCAGTACCCCCAAACCTTGAAATTATCATGGTCAACCCACAACGAAAACTTTATGGTTTGATCAAACCATAAAGTTTTAAAGCATTAGGTTAGACTTATGTTGTGTCCGAACCGTTCCTTCCAACGAAGGTCTGGAACCAATCTATGAGCACAGGCATCTTGCCATTTGTAATGGTAAATGCATTGGCCATGCATTACAGGTGTGTGACCAAGCGGTTCATGAAAATCACGTTGAATCCAGCTTACGGTTACTGCGTTTTATGTCATGTCCGTCCATATCCGGAGAAGATATACGTCAGGACTTAGATTCTGTGGCGGATAACACGCTGTGGCCAGGAGTGCTGTGGGGAAGGTTTGAGCCTACGTCGTTGATCGAAGCTGAAAGGAAGGAGAAAAATCTCTGTCATAACTGAACAACCACAGGATGACGCCAAAAACCTCACTCCTTGGCACCATTGCCAATACTACTGTCCCCTTGCACGAGCAACCAGGTAAGACTTTGCCCTATGGAATATCAAATGATGAAATGGAAACTCTACGACTCCTCCAATCCATCTACAACGCTATCAACCTGTCCTTTCCACCTGTTCTTTTCTTTCTGGGTATCTTTGGTAATATCTTCTCCATCTTTGTACTCAATCAGCCGAGCTATCGTAAGACTTCCACTGGATTCTACATGATAGCGTTAGCAATCTGTGACATCAACCTGGTATCAAATTGTCTCCTACACCACTATCTACGACGGAACTTCGGCTGGGTCGTGGTCAACCGTCCTTTCTGCCGATCCCTCCTATTTTTTCTCTTCAGTGGTGGTAAACTCTCCAGCTGGGTCGTCCTACTCATGACCATCGATCGAATGATAGCAGTAGTTTTTCCTTTCAAAGCTGTTGTCCTGTGTACGAAGTACCGTGCCAAGATTTTAATCACCATTTCGACTTTGTTCACCATATTTAGGTGTGTTCCTGGTTTCATATGGGCCAAATCCATATACATAAGGAAATACGACTACTGGACCTGTGACATCAACCTCGACGATACGTATTATAACATGTACTATTTACATGCCATTGTCATTGATCAATGGTCTCTGTTTGTGCTCCTTCTGTTGGCCAACCTCTTGATTTCATTCACACTAGCACGCAGTAGTGCAGGGCGAAAAAAATTACTCGGCGATTCAGAGGGAAAAACAAAAGCAAAAGAAAAATCCCTCACTGTTATGCTATTGGTGAATTCATTTGCATTTCTCATATTCTGGGTACCCTATCAGATTGACTTTTTTTACTGGAAATATATTTTCGTTGGTCGACGAAGTGTTTTTGAAAGTCACTTGCGCCTGATGACGTGGAACACAACTTATCTTCTGTCCTTTATAAACCCGACTCTCAACTTCTATATCTATTGTCTTAGTTCTAGTAAATTCCGCCAGGAGGTCCTATCCCTGATGAAGGGCAAAAGGGGGACAAGAAAGTAACAGTCTCCATGAACACTTTTCGAAGCTATTTTTGTTCGTATTTTAGGATCAACCGACTCTGTCAGTTCTTGTAAAATAGGAACGTGCGTACTGCCAAAAGATGGCAGCAAAGTTCTAGCGGACCAATATCACCGTGGAGAATCGGCAGCGCATTAGCCGAGTTTCTCAGGTGGCAGCACTGTGATCCGAGTCAAACATGGCGGCTGTGTCACATATTGATGTGTGTGTTGCCGACTAAAAAGCGAAAGATGGAGAGTTTCGGTCGAGGTGAGCGAGTTTAAGTAAATTCGAGGATGATCTAGTGATAATTTGCAATAGCCGAAATATAGGTGCTGTAGGAGTGTTGTTTCTTTCTTTGAAGTGGAAATGTTCGTAGTGTTAGGCCGGTTGTTTGATTGACCGCAGTGACACTTCCCGTCACTTGAACTTTTCCACTTCAAATGTAAAATCGACTACGTAATTCCAATTAAGGAAGCTTTAGATTAAGAGACGATAAACTGGAGGTCACCTCGGCATAGTCTAATTGTGTATACCTTTCATCTTCGGTACATTTGCTCCCCGCTTTGGAGTTGACATCTTCGACATTTGTGACACAGCCGCCATGTTTGACTCGGATCACAGTGCTGCCACCTGAGAAACTCGGTTAATGCGCTGCCGATTCTCCACGGTGAATATATAGAAAAACCCACGTGATTGGTGCTCGATCAAAAATGAATGGGTCCGCTGTATGCATTGAATTGGGCCGTAGTGACACCTATTGGTCAAGTGACTGACAGTTCCTATTGTTTGTACGACTTCATTTCCTAGGTTTGCTGGTAATCTTTCATTTTTAATTTGCTCATCGCGATAGAAGACAAAAATGAATTCAAAGAAACTTGGTGAATTCATGGACAGCATTTTCCCGGGAATTATGCAAATCGGTAACGGTGAAATTGTTCTGTTACCGATTTGCGTCATTCCCGGGAAAAGGCATACACTATCATTAGTTCTCATTGCCTACATGCCTGATTACTCAACGCCAGTGCACTCTAAATTTATGGAGTGAAACTCACTCCATAGGGTTCCATTAGGTCCGGCACCATATATGGAGAGTGAGAAAATTCACTCCAAATAGGGTAAATTTTCACTCCATTTTGTAGCCTTACCTAATGGAACTCCCCCATATAGAGTGACCTTTCACTCCATGGAATTTAGAGTGTGGTGGAATAATGAGATGTTACCCGTTAGCAGCGTTCCTGGTCTGTACGACAGCGCATTCTGTTTATTGTAACAAGGCTCGCTGAGTGTGCAGCCCACCTTTTGTTGCAAAACCTCCAACATCACTCATCTTGAGAACATCAGTGGTTCTCAGCGCTTGCTCCCTTCGCCATCGCACACTGTGCGCCGGAAACTACGCTGCTACGCTGTTATTACGCATATCATAAGTTATAAATACGCAGCGTACGGCTGCGTATTGAAAAATTTTAATAAGGAACTGATAAGGACTTGATATGCGCAAAAGTGTGACAGGGCCATCACAAACATCAATAATGAATACCGTCACCAATATGGAACTTCATCGAAACAGCCAGACAGTGAAGAATACGGATTACGATACCATGCATCACTGAAATTACAAATTAGTTCTGAATTATAGATATCTATTTCAAATTAGAGATACTAGCATACTTTTTAGTTTTTTAGTTTAATTGAGGATTTATTGATAGCAAAATAAATGTACACTGCATAAGATAAATTATCCAGGGCTGAAGCGAGCATTAATAGCCCTGGATTAACAGAAAATACAGATACAGAAATAAAGGATGGTGGAAGGCAATAGTACATGAGAATAAAAGAAAAGCAAAGGAATAATACAAAGTATTGAACAGGATAAGACCATGATGACGGGTTGCAGGATTTCAAACTATGAAAGGATTCTGTTAGAGGTTATTTAATAAGTGGAGACTGTCAGAAATAAAATGACTAACTACATGTACACTTAATAACGCTGCGGTTAGTTGCTAGAGGTAACTGTTGTAACCCCAAATAGTAAACCCCGCAACCTGACATCATTGTTTGAGAAACTATTATAGGAAATTGTAAACAAAGGCAGCAGACCGAGGTCTCTCTTCTGCCACCGGTGGCCCACTGGTGGCTGTCGCCGATATGCCACCAGTGGGTGGCACCTCATTTGCCCCTCATCTGCCACCAGTGGCCCACTGGTGGCTGCCGCCGATACCCCTCCAGTCCATTTGCCGCCGGTGGGCCACCAAAGACGGGTATTGGTAAACAGAGAAATCAAGAAATGAAGAAATCGAGAACTCCCAAGATCGATTAGGTAGACCTCGCAGGTGTAAGGCCGTATAAATAAAATGTTTGATTAGCATCTGTCCACTCTCAACTTTTGACGAAGGCGGGAGTTTTTTAAAACGTTTTATTGAGTTTGAGGATGCAACTTAGTATGGTAACCACGGTAACCATCTTGATGAGGCCGAATTTGATTGGATGTCATCCACTGAAATATAGAGGGCGCCACAAAGAATGACCTTGACCTTTGAAGTGACCTTGACCTCAACTAGACCCAAAAGAGGGCGTTACTCTATCATCTTAGTTCCAAATTCCACCGCTAGGGGTGCAAAGTCGCGGATGATCACTCGGGAGTACTGGGGTATCTTCGGAATACTTCGGAAATGTTCGGCAATTTCCGGTTTTTCGGCCATAACTTTTTTGTCTTTGATCGGAATCGGTCGGAATCTTCGATGACGTCATCACTGACATTTGACCTTTCATACTGACATGATCAGTGGTGTACACAAGCTCAGAATATGCGTCAGTCCGAAAATAGATAGTCCGGACCCATGATTCCTCTTCCTTCCTGTCATTTTTTTAAATAGGTCAGTGGTCAGTCGTCACTTGTTTCTACATGACAACCAAACAACTTGGTATCCATGGCTGTCCAGGCGGTGGGTTCATGAGGTCAAATGTGCTATCCAGAAATCCAAATACTGCCCTCAGAATCCATATTAAGGAATTAACTGCAGTATGACTGACTGAACAAGAAAAATGCATCAAAACTACACCTAACTGCGCCCAAGCTAAATAAATTATTTTAATGTTTTTTATACGGTATATGTTCCAATGACATCAAATGTGCTGTTCTCCGCTGCCTGACATGATTGCCAGGGTGTGTAGTCATCCTTTTTAAATTCCCATAACTTGGAAATGGGTGATCCATTTTTCATGCGGTTTTCAGTTTCATGCTGCCCGATTAATGCTCTACATCAGTATTACGCAGAAAACCAGAAGTGGATGAAACCGCCCTTTCAGTAACCTTTAAATCCTTGTTTCTGATCGGAACTTTCCCCGAAATTCGGCGTCAAGTGCTTCTAATTCAAGTAGGACCGATAAGCCTCGGTTACATAGCCTATGAAATAGCAAGGTGCCTGAGCAGACAACACGAAGGACACTCGTCAATCCGGCAGACTTTTCCATCAAATGATGCTGTCAAACACCACTATATACCTTTCAATATGCCTCTGGCTGTCAGCGATAACTGTTACGCATGGCAAGTGGGGTAAGTTAATATCAAAGATGATGAAGTCAGTATACGCGTGCCCGTCCAAATTGTTGTGATTTGCTGTAAAAATTGCTTGAAGGCCAAGATCCAGACTGATGGCTACACCTACCAACAGGGAGACTGCTTTGGGAACGATACTGTAGAATCGGACTTGTAACATCACTTCAGGTATTAGAACGTCCCGCCCACTTATGTGAGCTGGGGTGGTTATTCTGTTGAATATGCGTCTTTTATCCAGTCACTGTTTACGATTATGCATAGTGGCATTGACTAGGCCTTGGATAGAAGGGCGTAATGTTGCCTAATCGATCACCCCAGGTCGATCACTTTTCATAAAAAGAATTCTTGGGCCAATACGAACGCAGCTTGTATTACAGAATATTAATGTACAGCCATGTGACCATCATAGTAATGAAGTGGGCTGGTCTACCAAAGTGATGTTACAAGTCCGATTTTACAGTATGTATCAAATGGCCCATTTGGGTTATGTTTGGGGTTGTGTACGAAGATGAAATCCTGTTTTCAGACCAAGATCCAGTCCCTGACGGCTTCACCTACCAACAGGGAGACTGCTTTGGGAACGACTTATATGTATCAAATGGCCCATTTAAGTTATGTTTGGGGCTGTGTACGAAGATGAAATCCTGTCTCAGTGTCCAGTATAATGTAAAGTTGATGTACAACTGCTGGCTAAAGAAGTCCCATTGTTCTGCCCCCACCACCAATACGCATGATTCATCGTATAATACATATAACAAGCAAGGTAAGCATGCAAAAAACTTAGAACCTGTCTAAGGCCATGTAAAAAAATAGTTGGTTAGCATCTTTCTGAGGAGGGCGGGAGTTTTTTAATCAATTTTCTGAGGAGGGCGGGAGTTTTTTAAAAAAAAGGGGCTGGAAGGTGAAAAATCAAAAAGTCCAGATCTGCGCCTGTAAGAGGGGATATGAGTAATGGTTGGAATGTCCTTAACAAAAATGAAAAGAAAAACACTCCCGTGGCCCAGGGTTATCCATTTCTGACTTGACCTTATAGCCGTGTTTACACCTGAGGAAATTGCCGGACCTGACCCGGCTCTGACCCGCCTTTTTTGCGTTTACACCTATGAAAATCGGATCCGGATTAAAAATTGCCGGACTAATTTAGCCCGCTTTCGCTCGGCGGGTCTGATCCGGATTATACTTTAGCCCGGCAATTTCATAGGTGTGGACAGAAAAATGCCGGGCTAAAACGTTTACTGAGCCCACCGACAGGTGTCGGTCTGCTAAAATTGAATGGGTGGTGTGTCTATAAANGTGATGTTACAAGTCCGATTTTACAGTATGTATCAAATGGCCCATTTGGGTTATGTTTGGGGTTGTGTACGAAGATGAAATCCTGTTTTCAGACCAAGATCCAGTCCCTGACGGCTTCACCTACCAACAGGGAGACTGCTTTGGGAACGACTTATATGTATCAAATGGCCCATTTAAGTTATGTTTGGGGCTGTGTACGAAGATGAAATCCTGTCTCAGTGTCCAGTATAATGTAAAGTTGATGTACAACTGCTGGCTAAAGAAGTCCCATTGTTCTGCCCCCACCACCAATACGCATGATTCATCGTATAATACATATAACAAGCAAGGTAAGCATGCAAAAAACTTAGAACCTGTCTAAGGCCATGTAAAAAAATAGTTGGTTAGCATCCTTCCACTTTCAATTTTCTGAGGAGGGCGGGAGTTTAAAAATTTTTTTCTTGAGTTTGAGATGCATGTTACCATGATAACCAAGGCAACCTGAGGGTAATTCCAAATGTAATACATGTAGGTATGAATTGAAATAAAAACTAATTTCTATCCTTTAAAACGGTGTTGTTTTATTTAAGCATACCAGCCTACAATTTTATCGCTCTTTTGGTGGTTTTTTGAAAGTTTTTTTTAAAATAAAAAATAAAATATTTTTTTGAGGAGGGGTATTTTTTCAATGGCGGGAGGGGATGCTAACCAACTATTTTTTACATGGCCTAATTTCTGCAACACTGCATCTGCGATAACCTGCCATTATTTTCTGCAATATTATTGCATCTCCAATTTTTGAACCTGAATGCGACAGAAAGTAGACAATAAATTGATAGAGTTTGATATTTGGACCGTATAAAACCATCTCATATTGATAAATCTACAGAGCGAATAAAAAAATACAGAAAGTATTGTGAACAAATGTTGGAATGAGTCAGGTGTAACGAAGCGGGAGGGAAGAAATAACCAGCTCTCTGTCGACAATCAATTGTGCCATGTCGAATTTGAATTAATTTGAATTTATTGCTCAACAAATGAATATTTGCATAGAGCACAGAACATAAGTACATTATATAACATAACATACAAGATGGGTATATTAGGGCCGTTTAGACGACAAGCCAAAAAACCACTTTCAGATTCAATCCGATTGGATCCGATCGACCCGCATCGGGTCTCATTTGCGTTTAGACGAGATTTGAATGTGGTCGTATGTGGTCCAATGCGGTCCAAAATCCACATTGGACCTCATTGGGTAGCGTTTACACGCAATAGTTTTGAACCACAATCGGATTCGATCGGATCGCATGTGGATTTTTGCCTGTCGTCTAAACGGCCCTAATATACTGTACTGCAGCGCCCCAGGGGTCAAGCCCTGTTACAACCGCCAAGCATTAATTCCGCTGTCCCATACTAGTAAAAGTTATTCGTAAAGCTGCTTTTCCACGAGACCTCCAAAACCGTTCGAGCTCGGAGGGGCTAATAAGCACCGGGGTTTCATCCCCGGGTCTATTAGACCCGCACTCCGGGTCTATTAGACCCGCGCTTTTAACAGGTGTAAGCAGAAAAAGCCCGGGTGCGACGCGCGTTTTTATGTAGTGTAAACAGGGCTATTGTACTCACTATGACCTGGCAATGCCTAGCCTTTCCTAGTAAGTATCATCTCCTGGACATTAATGACTGGCCCCTTAGAGGCGAGGATAAAGTACATATGTAAAGTACATTACGTCTTCTTGTTTCACGCAGATAAATCCATACGGGGCACCTTCAAGTTACAAGAAGCGCCACCTACAGGGAAACTTTTGAAAACGATACCGACCGTCGCTTCAACAATTGGTTGCGCCGATTCGTGTTTACTGCGTCAGGACTGCAGCGCCTTCATATACGATAAAACATCGAAGACATGTTATCTTTTCGATTGTGTCAAATATTCTAATGCATTGGACCCTGCCTTGTTTGGCAACAACAATTTTTTTACTGTGACTGTATCGTAAAACAATAAAAGGCGTGTCAGATTCTAAAGGCCTTCATACACTGCATGGAAAATGTCGAAATGAGTCACTACGATAGTCCGTTCGACAATATTTGATCTAGCGAAATGTCGCACCGTTCTCGAAAAACATCAGAAAACTTCGGCATATTGTTGTGGATGTTGTCGCACGAAGTATTTTCGAACGGACTATTGTTCTGATTCATTTCGACAGTTGTCCAAAGAAAGAGAAAGCACAAAAATTGACACACAAAATGATGATAAACAGGAAGGCAATTTCCAGAATCTTAGCAAATTTTCTACCCCAACCTGGATCTTCTTCAGGCTGGCACTTTCAAGTCGAGCTAGGTCGACTTGAAAGTGCCTATGGCAAGCCGTTTGTTCATTATTTCCAGAAACTTAGTTTTTGCTCCAGAAACTAGGTTTCTGACTTCAAAAACTTAGTTTTTGGACATCTAACTGGTACTTTGGATCCAGAAACTTAGTTTCAAGAGCAAAAACTAAGATTCTGCA
Source organism: Notospermus geniculatus (assembly GCA_002633025.1). NCBI lineage: Eukaryota > Metazoa > Nemertea > Pilidiophora > Heteronemertea > Lineidae > Notospermus > Notospermus geniculatus. The sequence continues at coordinate 131,389 of NMRB01000627.1, forward strand.
CCAAAAACTAAGTTTCTGGACCAAAATCTTGGTTTCTGGACCAAAATCTTGGTTTCTGAAGTCAGAAACTTAGTTTCTGGCCAAAAACTTAGTTTCTGCTTTCAAAAACACAGCATGGAAAGCCGTTTGTTCAGAAACCAGGTTTTTGACTTCAAAAACTTAGTATTTGAACATGTAACTTGCACTTTGGATCCAGAAACTAAGTTTCTGACCAAAAACTAAGTTTCTGGACCAAAAACGTGGTTTCTGAAGTCAAAAACTTAGTTTCTGGCAAAAAATTAGTTTCAGGCAGAAACTAGGTTTTTGCCAGAAACTAAGTTTTTGACTTGAGAAACCAAGTTTTTGGTCCAAAAACTTAGTTTATGTTCCAGAAACTTAGTTTTTGGATCCAAAGTACAAGTTCGATGGTCAAAAATTAAGTCTGGGCCAAAAACTTAGTTTCGGAAGTCAAAAACATGGTTTCTGCCTTTAATGAACGAACAGCTTTCCATACCTGGGTTTTTGCAAGCAGAAACTAAGTTTTGGCCCGAAACTAAGTTTCTGACTTCAGAAACCAAGATTTTGGTCCACTTAGTTTTTGGTGCAGAATCTTAGTTTTTGCTCGTGAAACTAAGTTTCTGGATCCAAATACTAGTTAGATGTCCAAAAACTAAGTTTCTGGACCAGAAACTTAGTTTTTGAGGTCAAAAACCTAGTTTCTGGAGCAAAAACTAAGTTTTTGGAAATAATGAACAAAGGGCTTGCCATAAGTGCCAGCCTGAAGAAGACCCAGGTTGGGGTAGAAAATTTGCTAAGATTCTGGAAATTGNTAGTTCTCCAGGGGCCTGTGCTACAGCGTAGTGTCACCGCGTATTAACAGAGGGCGCTGTGCGCTAATCAAAACAAAGACAGCTTGTGCCCACCGGGCAATATTTTTCGCATGTCTCCCTTTAAACAGAGCTTTACCGAAATGCGTTTTTGTGTGATAACTTTGCAACCAACACTGGATAAAGAATCGACCGGGATTTATGCAAATCGATATTGGTGATAGGCCTACTGTTCTGTAGCGGCGATTTGCTTCATTCCCGGGAAGATGTCATACACTGTCATTAGGTTCTCACCAGTAATTCACTACATGCCTGATCACTCAACACCAGTCGTTGGAGAGTGAGATGTTACATGTACCCCTGACGTCAGCGTTCCTGGCCTGCACGACAGCGTGTTGCTGTCTACTGTATCAGCAATGTTCACCGTGTGTACAGCCCAAATTTCAGGGCCGGTGTCGTAGAATGTCATGCCCCCCGATATGAGATGCCCGACAACAATACATTCTGACGGAATAAGGGTCAGCTGGGCACTGACAAACAGAACTTCTGTTACCAGATGTCCCCTGAACAAAAGAAGCGGGCATCTGGTATCGAGGGCATTACATTCTATGACACCTGATCCAGGATTGACAGAAAGGGTGGGAGTGCAGCTCGACAAAATAAGTGCTTTAGATGCATTTTCCTCGCACATCTCAGAGCAAATACTCTTAATATTTATCGGATTAAATATTTTTCTTCCTAAAAAGTCATTGCTCTGCCAAAAATAGGCCACGCCTCCCCATGGATCCGGCCCTTACTTTTGTTGCAAACTTCCAGTCTCACCGTCGCTACTCAAAAGCAAGATGCAAGGACCCGTTGTTTGCCGTCTTTCTCGCATTCTTACGATATTAACCCTTCAGGTGTTATGCAAGTAAGAGTGAAGTGATGAGAGCTCCTGCAGAAACCTTTCGGTGTCAAATGGAGGAGGCCTCCCTACCAACGAAGAATGTGGAATCGAGCTATAAGGCAACCCTTGCCAATCTTTCTTCCATCCATTATGCCAGAAGCATATGACACCCATTTTGGGCCCCATCGTGCAATAATATTACACGGTATACTAACACGCTGGCGAACAAAGGTTTCATGGTCATGAACCCTCATTAGGCCATTGTTCGTGTTCATATACCGTAGGCCTATACATCTATGTGAACTCAGCCTTAAGCCAGTGACAGACTAGCGCGTACGCGCGCGTCCTGCAGGCTTTGCGCCAATCATATTCTTCGGTAGGTGTTTCGGTCCGTGTTACCCCCTCTCTGATTGGTTGAACGCTTTCCGACGCGTTGCTTACGCGTCAGTCTGTCACCGCCTTTAGGCCTATTTTTCACGTGTATCGATTGTAGATCGACAAGCCTGCGCTTAAGGTCTGCTGAAGACAACTTCAGACGTAAAGCCTCGTTTAAAAAATGGAATTTCCTGAAATTCAGCGCTTCTAATTCGACTCGGACCCACAGTTTACATATACATGTATAGCAAAGTTACCTGAGCAGAAGACCGAAGCAGAATCTTCAGTCTGTCACGCGTGACTTCTACAGCGCCGCAGTGATGGTGTCAGTCTCCAGTTCGCACGTTTCAACATGCCTGTGGCTGGTAGAAATGACGATTATACAAGGAAGGTGGGGTAAGTTATTCAAGAAAATGATGAAGTCAAGAAACATGCACGTCTGTTTTGTTGTCTCAGTGACGTAGGCGTAGCAGACGCTATAGACCGTTCTCAAATTATTTTCCCGCGCGCAAAATAAATCCAGAGCTTTCTGGGCGAGCGATGCAAGGGGGAAAACGTACTCTTAGGAGTTGAGAATTCTGGAGTGGAGATGCAGGTTTAGGCCTACATGATCCCCCTTCTCCAGCTGAAATGTGGATCCGGAATGTAGAAGAGTGCCAGCTGAAAGAATTATCAAAGAACGTTTGTTTCAGAATAGAGGGATGCATCCCTCCATCCGAAATAAATGGCTACCGCTAGGCTACCTACGGCAGCCTAGCGGCAGCCTGCGTAGCTATGGCATTATGGATTAGGATGTATGGGAAAATTCCACAGCAGCACTGAAATCCCGTCAACGAAAAAAGTATTTGTCGGCTATAATCCAAGTCATTCACAGGCCCAAAAAGAAACATATTCACTTATTCCAGTAACCGGTAGCACTTGTCACAAAAGCACGTGAACGACGAACGACATGCTGAACTGGCGGTTGGATATAGAGAACTACATGTATGCATGAATTAGGCAAAGGAGACAAAGAACTCTGTTACTAAGCCACATTGTGGCATTTCTGACAATGGCTTATGCTGATTCAATGGCCGATTACGCTGTTAACAGGCGTGATTTCTTATCTGCACGGGGTGATAGACAGTGAAGCGAACATTCGACTTTGGCTTGGCCTATAAGCAGAAAGCAGACGACCGCCACAAAATCCCGAATTTTCGTGTTATTTTCGGCGATATTGTATCCATTCATATTTGATTACTTACTACGGATATCTTTCGTGGAAACAGTACCACTAAGCACAACTAATACGGCGTGTTGACGCAATGGGAGACAAAAATGCATATTCCTGAAAAATCCTCTATGAGGCATTCTATTCGCTGGTTCGACAAAGTAATTCGCTGGCTACGCCATTTTTCGCCTGCCGGCGAGCCCAGGAACCATTGCGTCGAGCGGAGAAAAGCACCTTTGCGGGTCAACGGCAACGTGATTTCCACCACCTAGCGAAGATGTGATCAATTTCAGGTCGGCGACCTTCCGGTCGTAATCAAATCGCAGGTAGCAAAGCAAGTCGCAAAGCAGAATCAGGTTGAAAATCAGCAGTGGATTCCTACATGTAGCTTTATGCCCGTTGTACACGGTAGGATTTTCTTGTACTAAAAATTATAAATGGGGCCTAAATGGGTGTTCACAATGCCTTTCAGCAAGGCAATCGGTAGCCTATGACCGAAATCACCCTTCATGAGCCTCATTTATAATTTTTAGTACAAAAAAATCCTACCGTGTACAACGGGCATTAGGATGACAAAATTTCAGCGATCTATTGTAGCCACAATATACGATGTTTGTCCACTCGCCACGTCATGCATATGGTTATGGTATGATGTATGTCCACTGGCCACATCATGCATATGGTTCGGTACGATGTATGTCCACTGGCCATATCATGCATATGGTTATGGAATACAACCTATGAACGGGACTTTACTTTGTTTTATTTACTCGAATCTTGTATAATTCCTCCAAGCTCGAATGAACTGCCTCTGTTTTTCAGACCATGTTCCAGCCCCTGACGGCTACACCCACCTACAGGGTGACTGCTTTGGGAACGTTTTATATCATGCATCAGATCACCCAGTTACATTTAAGTTATGTTTGGGATTATGTACGAAGATGAAATCCTGTCTTAGCGTCCAGTATAATTCAAATAGACACTGCTGGCTAAAGTATTCCCACTGCCTTTTCCCTACTACTACTACGCATTTTTTGCGGAGAAATATGTACAATAAACAAGGTAGTGAGCTACAATTGCATTGACGAAAGAAGGACCTGTATTTCTCAATCACACTGACAGCTTTTCCTTAGACGTCAATCTCCAGGCAGAACAAAACAAAAATGATATATACGTAGAAAAAAGGAATATACATGTAAAAGACAGTGCTTTAAAAAATAAGTATATTCCCGAGTACAAATGCATATTGAACACGTTGCATTTGGAAATGGTAATTGCTAAAAATCAAGGAAAATATTGGTGATTTAGTGATGATTTTTGATTGTTGTCCAGTCAAAAAACTGTACACATCTTTTTGTTTCACACACACACAGATGAATCCATCCGTGGCAACTTTAGGTCAAAAGAGGCGCCGCCTACAGGGAAACGTTTGCAAACGATGCCGACCATTGTTTCTCTACTTCGTTGCGCCGATTCGTGTTTACTCCGTCAGGACTGCAGTGCCTTCATATACGATAAAACATCGAAGAAATGTTACCTTTTCGACTGTGTCAAATATTCTAATGTACATGTATCGTACCCTCTCCCGTTAGGCATCAACAATTTTTTACTGTGACTGTACCATAAGACTTTGGAAGTCGTCCTTGGATTTTAAAGATTGGTCAGTTGATGAGCACCTTTGGAACTTTCATCAATTTTCCTCGTTTGCATTGCAGCTTTGAAATGGAAGTTTATATACAATCACTTACACGTATATTTTATGCATTTAATGCACAATGCTCAACACAACTTTGAGTGTACCGGTACCATATAACGTCACTGTATGAAGATTAGTGAGTTTTTGCAACCGCCTAGTCTCGCGCAACCAGCCCCTCGTTCATACTTCGAGGTCGTCAGACCGAGGGTCTGGCACGGAACAAAGTTCTCATTGTAATTGGGTCAGTGACCTTATTCCGATGATTCAAAATAAGGGAGCTTCGCTGATTGGCTAGTCACTACCAATGCATCATGCATGCAGTGCAGTGTATTTGTGTTCTACGTCATCGTCAGTAGATTGTCCGACATGATTGTTTTACAAGTCAAAGTAACCATATGGACCAGACTCTAAAATTGAAAATTGCATCGCCCCCAATCGGTGCTTGGGATTGATGCTTAAAAGTCGAGAGAACCTGGGCCCAGTTTCAAAAAGAATCTTAAGTCTAAGAAAAAACTTAAGTCTGAAATGAAGTCATCTGATTTGCTGAAATCTGGTCACATGATGACTTAAGTCAAACTTTAGACTTAAGATTCTTTGTGAAACTGGGCCCTGATATCTTCAGGCTGGAACGATCAAAGCCAGCATCATCGCACACGAATCACGCTGAAATACATTGTACCAGAAATAACATACGCAGGTTACAAATACATGTAGATAATTTTAGTGTTGACTAATATAGTATCATCAAAAAAAGATATATTTTGGTATCACGCAGCTTTTGTTCAGTGAGCGACAGTCAATTCCGTTATTGGCGTTTATAGACGTTTTGTAATGCACAACA
>NMRB01000627.1:160634-173403 GCA_002633025.1 Notospermus geniculatus
GGGGGGGGGGGCAGTAAGACGAACTACAAAAATGCATTACAAAATGTACGTATTAGTAAATCGGGTCAATTCGCCGGCAACGTAGTTAGCCCCTGTGTTGGAGAGTGGCGCGGTGGCGCCGGCTGTCGAGAAAAAGTGGCAATACCGTGGTCCTTTAAGACATGACAAATGGCCTACATACATTTACATTACACGTACTGTCAGCAATTAATCCACAAAGTACGAACTACATGTATGGCTTTTAATACCACTTCCTAATACGCGTACATTGGCTATAATTTTGAGAGACGAAGGGCCATCAAAAAAGGTTGTGATTTGAAGGAAATCATCGCAATCTTTCATGGTCGGAATGCCTTTGAATTTATCGTTTTCCCAGACTAATTTCTGTACATGGGAAAAGTACTAATACGCAGCGCCGTGTGTGAGCATCTTTGGTTTCAATAGGTCTGCATTTCAAGACTAGGCCTTTACGCAGTTCTTTCAAGAGGCAAGAAATTATTCGAATGGATCGAAATTTCTTGAAAAAAGATTAAATATTTCCTTTTCTAGTTCTAATTTGTTCGTCGTCGCCCCGAATGTCCTGAGGGTGAATTCCAATGAGGATGTTTGGGTCACACTGCACCACACCCAGAATGTCACAGCTACTGTCAAACTGTACTTGCAAAATGATTCCGATAGGAGTCGCAAGATCTCCGAAAGGACAGTTACAGTAGGAAAAGGTAAGCCTTCATTTCCGTAGACCCTCTGTAAATTAGTCAACGGTTTTTGGAAAACAACATGTGTCAGCTTTCTTTCACTATACTACTGTCTAGTTGCAATGCAGTTCAAGCCTACACTCGTGCCCAGTGTTCAGTTGGCCATGTAGGTCTACATTAGACCCACTAAACACTGGCATGATTGGCCCCAAAAGTGAAGGATCGCCAATAGACGGCGGCGCTGTTTGACGAGGGATCCAATCATAAGCCATCATCACAGGTTTAACCGACGGCGCCGTAACACACTTTCTGATTGGATAAGACACGTGAAAAAAATGTAGGCCTACACTGTATATTCATACTCGCGGCAGATTCCCAGCTGGGGATTCCCCATATCGGACAGCTAATGCCGTCTATTAGTGACGTTTTGAGGATCGCATCAACTGAAGAGTTTCAGAGCGGGGTAACGTAGTGGGTAGCGGTTTGAAACTGCGGGATGAGTTTATAGCCTGGCCATCGCCCATATTCATAAAATTACTTAAGTCTAAAGTGTGACACTTATCCTTTGTTCAACACAAAAGATAAGTATCACACTTAGACTTAAGTCGTTTTACGAATATGGATCCTGATCTTCATTTCAGACGCCTGGCCTAAAGGGTGGGCAGAAAAAATTTCCCTCGATCAATGGTTAAACTACTGTCGAAGGGACACTCTTTCTTGGGCACTCTGTGGTTTTGAGATAGGTCAATGATTTTGTAATAATAAACGTAATTTCGAGGTGCTGAGGTCATACCTCACACCGTTACGAAAGGACGAACAAATTCTCACTTTCAGATGAAAGTCAGAAGGCCACAGTGCGAATCGACTGGGCCGACATCCCACAAGGTTCACAGCAGACCTACGTCTACCTGGTCGCCGAGTGTCCAGCTCTGGGCTTCAAGAACGAATCTCCCATCTTACTATCGAAGAAATCCGGCTACTTGTTCGTACAAACGGACAAACCACTTTACAATCCCCACGAAACAGGTAGATAAAGGTTTCCGGCAATTCAAGATTACATCAAAGGAGTAAGAAATACATGTATAATAGTGGAAAAATAAGAAGTGGGAATTTTTGGAATTTTGCGCGAATTTTTCAGTTTCTCAAATTGGGAGAAAATTTTTCCCCATTTTGAGAAATATCGCCCGAAACATCAGGCAAAATGTCATGTCATTTTAAGAAAATTTCTCAAAATGGGAAAAAAATTTAATTTCCCACTTCTTATTTTCCACTTTTATTTCTTACTCCCCTATCATTAACCTAATGCCTTTCCTCGTAAGACCGACATTTTGCATTTGCAGCTGGCATTATGATACTGAAAAAATCAATGTACATGTATCTACCTTTGGTCACGCTTTGCAACCAGTTTTTCTTTGAGTGAACGGAGTAATGTTCTGACAGCACCGGAAAGAGGGGCCCACACAAGTGTACCACTTTTCGTCTTTTCAGTACACATCCGTGTCGTGTCCCTAGATTCCTTTATGAAGCCTTCGAACCTGGAGTTTACACTTGACATCATTGTGAGTAGCGATGTATCGGATACCATATAGCTCTAGGAAAATTCTCGTCCACAAAAAATTGTCCCCAGAAAATTCGTCCCTTGAAATTCGTCCCCGAGGAGAATTCGTCCCCGGAAAATTCGTCCCCGAGGAGAATTCGCCCCCGAGAATTCGTCCCCGAGGAGAATTCGCCCCCGAGAATTCGTCCACGAGGAAAATTCTTCCTCGAGGAGAATTCGTCCCAGTGATACCTGAGACCCGAAAAACACAACTGCATGGCTGCAGATGGAATCCAAACGATTAAATAGGGAAAGGCCTGAAAAATACAGGTGTAATATTTTTCACTGTCCCCCGCTCGCCAATCCCCAATCCCCCCCAACAAAAGATCGACAGAAAGCCGCGACGTGACATTGGGGGAGACACTGATAAACATGTCTTTCTGTACATGTATTTGAATGTCCGCCATATTAAAGCGGGAATTGTCATACGGGGGGGGGGGCATTCTCATTCATTCCACCTGTACCTTTGTACGATTCTGTGATATTCATTACACTATGTCTTGCCTATCCAAAAGAAACGAAAGGCAGAGACAAATAAATGTATCTTCGCATAAACCAAAGAACTACAAAAAAGCTGCAGGCCTGCATTCTATAACGGAGATTATCTTGCCCATTACAGAATCCAAATGGAGACGTGATCAGGAGGTTTGGCAAAAGGAGAGCAGCGAACGGATTCGTGACGGAGGACTACCGCCTTCCAAAGATCCTGGTCTATGGGAACTGGACACTTCAAGCCAGCTACAAGGATACACTGCAGGTATTCCTCAGTCAGTGATGATTTCTGAATGTTGGTACAGTACAACTGCCAACAATACTTGCGCCCACTGGACTTAAAAGATGCCGTGGAGGTAGCCGCTTTAGTGCTTTGCCTGAAACACCCCAAACTCCTTCACACTGCCGAAATATGCTCCATTACGACACTGCCAAAGCTCCGGACTATTTCGGCGGAGGAACGTAGTATTCCAAAACATGCCAAATGGAATGGAAGTATCTCATGGGCACGTGCACCGCCAAACGTTTCGTCGACCAACTTTTACCTGATTGGTTTACCGTGTGGGTTGTGTATAAAGTAGGACCCAGGCTCACGAGACGTAGCCGGAAAATCACTCCTTTTCGATGACCAAGCGCGAAAATAGTTCTATCGTTAATTACATGTACTTTCTTATGACTATCTATCATCACTATCCGTTCGAAAACATGAGTGAGTGATTACAAAACATGCAGTTGTTTATTGTTTTTGACTTTATTTGATATGGGGATGGGAAATAATATCGCATGCTCGAGTTTGCAAAGCAGTAAAGGCACCTGGGGGCAGTGTCGCCGTAAGTGGAGCATCATAAAATGGGACGGCACTGCGGAGGAGTTTGGAAACACCCGTAAAATGGAACGAGTTTTGATAATCTACCATTGGAATCAAAATTTACGAAACTAAACTTTTATGATTTTTCAGCCAGAAAGCACAACAACTGCCATCAAATTTGAAGTCAAGGAATATGGTATGTAATTTTACCTATTCACATATACGTGGGCCTAAGAAACTATCCTTCGATGATTGAATGGTTGAACCAGAATAATAGGGCCAAAAATGTAAAAATAGTGGTAGTTGGCTATCAGATGTACAGTTTCGCATCTCGTTCCCACTGTTAAAATCTGTGTATCAACGGACTCAGTTAAAATTTAAAAAAAATTCTTTTCTCCCTTGTAGTGTTACCAACTTTCTCGGTCAAAGTGAAAATCGTCGACGATTTCATCCTGTCATCACAAGCAGAAGTCAGATTCAAGATCACTTCAAAGTAAGATATTAGCATAACTTTCAAAATTGTTCGATGAGGTAACTATTGCTGCTTATTTTTGGTTGATTGAAATGAATGACGTTCTATTTAAAGGTTTTAAACTCGCAATTCATTTTAATCATGGCAAACGTCCTCTTGGGTTTTCGTTCCCATTGCTTCAACACATGATCGTTCATGATCGTTACTTCAGTTATGTGTTCGGTACGCCAGTCAAAGGCACAGGGACTGCATCATTTTATCTGCTAGCTCCTGGTGGTGTTGAAACGTATTTCGGGAACAGGCAAATCCAGGTAAAGTAACTGTTTTCTAAATGAAATGCAATAAGTTCGTCAACTAAAGCATGGCGCACACGAGCGACTAAAATGGGGGCGACTAGCGATGCGACTACGTGTACTACGTCGCATGCGATAATTACCTTTGAGGTAGATCAGTGATGTCATCAGCGACATCACTGAGCATCATCATATAGAGGCGTTAATTCCTGACATCATTTTTTTCAGGACTTAGACGAACGCGAAGAGACAATCACCAAGCATGAATTCGGTAACCATGGTAAACTGTGGTTCCCACCAGAAGGGACTCGGCTTTTGGTAAAGGTGTCTGTTACTGAGACAGCGACTGGAAAACGTGAGAGTGCCATGGACTCCTCGGCCGTATTCGTCAAGAGTCCTTTTGTTGTCTCTTATGAACGAATGCCCAGGTTCTTCCGCCCCGGCCTGCCTTTTACCGTCAAGGTAAGGATCGAAAGTGTCTCCTTCTGAGGAAAATCAAGTAACGAAACCGTCGACGATGACTATACCGATAAGGGTACTTTTTGCATGGAATGAACGTAATGAACCAAAAATAACGTTGTCAAGAATCAGGTCCCATATTCATAAAATAATTAAGTCAAAGTGTGACACTTACCCTTTGTTCAATACAAAAGATAAGTCCCACACTTTGACTTAAAGGGAAACTCCATTCATTGTGTAAAGTTTTGAACTTTTGAAATATCGTTATTAAATACATTCAAATTTATTGATATCTGTAACAGCGTGATATTTTTTTAACATCAGCAAACTCATCATTTCAAGTATTTTAATTACATCCCAAGGGGACCATTGCACAGCACATGTCATATGTGCTCAATACATATTTATGAAGGTACAACCAATAGGCCTAGGCAGTCACAGTATTACCTCATTCACTACAAAGATCGTCAGCCTATTGACACTAATGACGTCACAACTCATGGCAATAGTCTCCATGGATTGATAAAAATTCAAAAGTTTACAATGAGTGGAGTCTTCCTTTAAGTATGATGAATAGGGACACTGGACTTCACTGCAAACAATGATGAAGATACGCATGCCATTCATTGTCTCTTGCCTACAATAAGCAACTTGGAATTTAGTTGAGATTCTCTTTTCCACAGGTTGACCTGATCCACCCAAACAAACTTCCTGCCAGTGGCGTATCCGTGCTCATAGAAGCTCTGGTCAGGGTAGGAAGAATGGAAAGGGGGGCTTACAGCAATCAAGTCAGAGAAAAGAGCTTCCAAACTGACGAAAATGGACGGACGGAATTCAACATTGGTATCCCTGCTTTCGCTGAAGAAGTCAAAATCAAGGTAAGTAGAGCACGAAGAAGTTCACATATTAGGGAGGTTTAGAAATCAAACGATAAACGTAAACTTTACGACAATGTTATTTTTCATACTACCGGGTACTCGCTCGCTTATCTATTTTTGATACTACACATTAAGCAGATTTTATATTGAATTTTCGGTACAAAAATAACGTTGCCGTTGACGTTAACGTTTATAGTTTGATTTCTAAATCTCCCTATTTTTCAGCTTTCAGCCTTTACCATCAGAAACACACTCAAAACTTCAATTTCAGGTGACGACAGAAGACATGAAGTTTGCAGAGACCCACCAGGCCAGTAACGTCACACTTCAGCCGCATGCCAGTGGAATCAGCGAGTACATGGCCCTTCAAATGCAAACCACTGGAAGCAGTATAACTGTCAATGATGTTTTCGCAATAAGGGCAGGCTTTACCAACACTGGGGTGAAGAAGGTCAACTTCGTGGTGAGTCAATGGATGACCAGAGAATCACTGCACTTGTTCAGTTATTTGTCCAAGTGCATCTTCATCGGCGACTGAATTTTTACTAAGGACAACATTATTATTGCATTTTGGTTACCCTCCACAAAATGAGCTCGGTATAATATCATGTATACTTTAGAAATCCCAGTAGTATAAACTGGTTTTTAAACACAAAGGGCCGTGTGCACCAACGAAGATTATCTTGAACTCAGGTTGAGCCACAACGTTTCCATTGTCACATCATGCCCTGGCAAACCTGAACAATGGAAAAGTTGTGGCTCAACCTGAGTTCAAAGATAATCTTCGTTGGTGCATACGGCCCAAAGTTCTTGCAACTGACGAAGATGCGAATGCCATCGAATCTACTACGGGACACCGAAATCTGATTTCAGGTGGTTGCCAGAGGAAAGATCCTGGACCACTTCGTGAAGGTGGTCACCGGTAGAACAACTTACGAGAACATACGAATCACTCCTCTGATGTCGCCACGAGCCAGAGTCATTGCTTACTACTCTAGCGGTGATGAGATTGTCGCCGATTCCCTGCTGCTCGACATCGTCAAGGCGTGTGGTAATGAAGTGAGTGGTGCACTAGCCGATACAAATGTTCACAGGCCAGGGGCCTGTTTCATAAAGTGACTTTAAGCGAATGGTACCATTAACTTCAATGCATTTTCCATTTGGTTAAAGGTACCACTAGCTTCCACTTTTTGGAACAGGCCCTGATCTTCATTCTCCTGCCAGGCATTAATCATAGGCAATCGGCTGTCAAATGATCGATGTCTGCAATGTTACATCTTATGGGTGGCGTCCACTAGAGCGCCGACAAGATTAGGAAGGGTTGCGGAAGCAAATTATGCCATTTCGGCATCCTTTCCGCGTCAGTCGCGAAAAAAAATATGCGAATCATCGTTTCCTGGGACGTTACTACGAATCTCTGCAGACATACCTGGGAGTGTCCCAGGAAGCAATCGTGAAGGGCGCGAAATGCTGCTGATCGTAGCAGGACAGCGCGGACACATCTAGGATCACACCAGGAGTACCGGTAGTAAAATCATGGACTAGGACAATCGGGTAGATATGCGGACAATATATGAGGAAATAATTCAAGGTTATAAATTCTGCGCCGAATTTGGATTTTTCTCATATGTCTGCTAGCCGTCATGGAGTTAGCAAAAACGGCCACACTGAAAAACGTTACACCGGCCATAAACTCCTCCACGCCGCAACCTGTTGACCTTTCCGTGTCTTGTCCGCAAATGTCTTGACGGCTTCGCGCACTCGCTTATTTTGATCTGCATCGGCTCCGCGCTTTCCTGAAACAGTCCGCGTGGCTTCTGCTTGCCTTCGCGAAGCTGCCCGCACCGCGGAAGCTTTCAGGAGCGTTTGCAGAAGTGTTACAGAAAGGCGGGATGTCCTGACGATGTCCGCACGACAATGCAGACAAGTTGCTGAAGGTGTCGGGAAGTTCATTTCCGCGTCGAAATTTTGGTCTCAATCAAAATTTGGATGCGGAAATTTCGCCCTCTCCCGAACGTGCGGAAATGCCGGGAACTGCTTAGGAATGATAAAGACAGTGAACGGAATCTTTCAAGAATATGCGGAGAGGTTGCGGAATGAATGCGGAATTGCTAAATTTGCGTGCCGCGTCCTAGTGGACGCTAGGTTTTAAGGGACCCATACACGTGCAATATTATTGCAAAATATGGGGCCCCAAATGGGAATTATGTGCTTCTGGCATGATGAATAGAAGACTTAGCAACAATATTGCCCATTTTTGATCCTTTGACGCGATTGCCCGATTGTTATTAAAAACAAGAACGTGCTTGGTGTTAACTCCACCAGTCAGCCCATAGCACAAACGGTGTTTTGGATGACCCATCAGCCCTGACGGGTATAATGTTTCAGTCACATTTCGTTTTGTAGTTGACCATTACTGCAGTTGGGAACAAAAAAGTCTACGCCCCAAGGGATAATGTCCGGTTTGATATCAATGCTGGGAAGGGGTCGACGATCTCCATCCTCGGGGTAGATAAAGCGGTCTATCTGCTCAGCGAGAAGGGCATACTGACCAGAAGCAAGGTGAGAACAAAACGCGTCGTTGGTGGTGGAAATGATGAACATCCTTCTATAAGGACAATGAAGCAAGCGCCGATTACTACTCCTGTTTGTTGCTTGCAATGGTTTCAAAACCTTTTGTTTGCAACATTTTCCTTCTATCATCTGTTTCAGATGTTCAACAAAATGGTAGAAATGGACATAGGGTGTGGTCCTGGAGGTGGTAGAGATACATCGGACGTCTTTGAGGTAGGTTTGGAATGCAAAGCTTAGTTATTTCCACTTGTATCTTGTGTATAGTATGAATTTGACGTCACCAAGCAAGGTTAAACGGCCATGGTTACAACTATTGTACATGTAAATGGCTGATTCGTTGCCGAGATGTTGGTAATGATGATGTTTCAAACTGATCGTGAGGGGCTGAAGGGTTGTGTATCCTAATTCAGCGACAGAAAAGCTGGGCATGAATATAGATCGATTGACAGACTTGGGATAATATGACTGTCTGCCATGCTTCACTGAGATCAAAATGAGTTCGATATTGGCTGAGACCATTCCAGGCCTCTCAATTGCGTGATTTTCACACCGTTTAAGGGTGTAGCCAACTTAGCTGGTGCCCAAAATGTCCCCAAATTAGGGTCAAAGCTGTCCCCAAAATAGGGCAAAATGACAAGAAGAGAGAGTAAATTTCTACAAGATCTGCCCAAATGGCCCTGTAAATGCTTTCTCAATGTCTAAAAGTGCTGCAGCACTGAATAAAAGGTCTTCAGGCTTATTTCAAGGCACTTTATTCAAGTTCTCACCAAGTCATTTGACGTCGCTAAATTATGGAACAAAAATACAGGGTGTAAGACCTGTCATGTACAAGTAATTGAAAGGCCTGATTGCCGACATGCCTGTTATCCTTCCCTGTTCTGTTCTTTCTTTCTATTCCAGCAAGCTGGTTTGAGCGTCCTCGTGCAGACCCCCAACGTGGTGTCCCCCCGGAGGATCTCAGAGGGATGTCAAAGGCCTGTTCTTCTAGAGACAGTGCAAGATATAAGTAAGTTCGGGTCAGGACTGTCCATGGCCGTAACATAAAATGTGGCAAAAAAGTTGCACAAAAATATTGGAAATGGGTGACTGCTTTTCCATCTCCTCATAAACACCGACACAAAACACGACTATGAACCCCATCTCTCACTGTTTATGATGGTATTGGTCTGGATTTTTCAGTGGGCCACATTAGAGACGCAGATAAACCCTGCTGCAACCATGGTGTAAGAGACAGAAGAGATGCTTTCACGACTTGCGAACAATTGGCACGTCTTTACAGATCGAGAAGTCGATCTTGTAGGCTGGCATATTTACAATG
Organism: Notospermus geniculatus; assembly: GCA_002633025.1. NCBI lineage: Eukaryota > Metazoa > Nemertea > Pilidiophora > Heteronemertea > Lineidae > Notospermus > Notospermus geniculatus. The sequence goes on from NMRB01000627.1 coordinate 170,221, forward strand.
CTGCGAGGCGGAGAGACGTAAGTAACATGTAAAGTTGATGCTCAGTCTTCCTAGCCGCTACATTATGTTCCGCTCGAAGGTCTGCTTGTGGAGTCAAGGCGGTACAAGCTGGCGACATGCAACACAAAACGAGCAAAAGAACTTGCTAACGAAGACAAGGAACTGGATAAGACGCGTTTACAAAATTCTCAGCCGACAGCAACTGAATTCCTTCCCCTCTTGACGTTTCAGGTACAGTGTCCGACTCCCGAGGTAGATCAATGTCAGATGTGCCAAGATCTCAGGATGTGCCAAGATCTGCGTTGGATCATGATCAGATAAATGAAGATGACATTGAGATAGTTCAAAGGAGTGAGTTTCCTGAGACCTGGATCAATGAGATTTTTACTCTCGGGTAAGCATAGAGCTTTTTTTGACATCATTCAGCGCATGTAAACGAATGTGACGAGAAAGCTATCGTCCCCATACAATTGCTGTCTCTGTGGACAAGCCAAGATGATCGAGTACATGATAAAGAACTAGACACCCGAACCGACTTTGAACTACACTTTGTACACAACCTCGCGTGCAAATGTACAGGGGTCAAAATATCGAGAAATAGTGGGAATATCGCGATGAAACTTGGATTTTAATACCGGCAAGAAAGACAAGTCGATTGATGTATGTTTCATCAAAATCGGCCCAGGCGTTGCGGAGCTATCGTTGATAAACCTCGCGCCAATCGGAACTGGAATGGAGAGTAGGCCCGTATGCACCAACGAAGATTATCTTGAACTCAGATTGAGCCACAGCTTTCAATTGTTCAGCTTTGCCAGGGCATGATGTGACAATGGAAAAGTTGTGGCTGAACCTGAGTTGAAGAAAATCTTCGTTGCTGCATACGGCCCAATGTCAGATAACTGCGCGAGATAGGTGCTGCTTCCTGTGTGTATTATTAATCATCGATGCACTTCATGAATATGAAAACTGCATACATCGGCTTCAATATTTTTTTCAATTCCAGGCCGAACGAAGCTAGCCGAGATATGGTGACAACCTTGCCCGATTCGATCACCACTTGGGTCGTATCAGGGGTCAGTGTATCCCCAGATCAGGGCATGTGCGTCACTGCACCAACAAATATCACCAGCAGAAAGAACTTCTTCGTCCATGTTGACCTTCCGTACGCTGCAGTGAGGACTGAACAGCTAGAAGTCAAGGCCACAGTCTATAATTTAGGCAACAGCGACTTGCGGGTAGGTTGACTGCCAGTGGGCAAAAGATAATTTGCTCAGAATGGCAGATCTTCGGTGGTTGCAGCACAAGTGACTGAATTGCAAACACTTTCGGGTTGTGTCATCAAGTTTCCTTGACGGAAGCAAGCCTCTGTGAGGTTCTCCTGGATTATCAAGAGTGTTATGTGTTCGGAAAGCTTCCCCGCGGAAGTTTCTGGCGCTTCTCTCGGGGATTGTGAGCATGCCCAGTGAGGGCGAATTTCCGAACGATATTTGCGCTTCCTCCGGGAAAGGTACTACTGTGGGTTGCAGTTGTGAAATATTCCACGTACAGCCAATCAGCATGCCGGCCTGGAAAGAAAACGAAATGCATGCCGGGAGTTTCCCCAAGTGAGCGACTCGGCGAGTCGCACACGTCGGCCAGGCTCGAGGAAGCCTTGGCAGCCTGCCAAATACCTTTCCAAACGCTCTCCCGCTTCCCCAAGCTTCCTCGGGGAAGCTTTCCAAACGCGACCCAAGAGTGTTCACAATCGTCTTCAGAGCATGACCAGCTAGGCCTCTATCTTTCAGGTGCACGTGAGCCTAAAGGCGGACGACAGCATTTGTTACGCTGCAGAAGCTGGTAGATATACTTATCGTCAAGAGATACACGTCAAGAGAAAATCAGCCAAGTCGGTAACCTTCCCAATTGTGCCCTTGAAGGTAAAATTGGAGTTTTAATGATATATTTAACTCATTTACTATTGAGAAGTGTTTGGTATTTGACATCCACCGTTGCTTTTTCGGAAGGAAATGATAACCGTGTTTTCGTTTTTGAATTTCAAAGTGTAGCCTACTTACTTGCAGGCAAAGAAAGAACCGTCGGAAATATTCGTGAAGGCTCTAAGCTACTTCCCCGAGAATCTAACCTACGTCGAAGGGGACGAAGTTATAAAGAAACTGAGGATTCATGTAAGTCATGAAGCGCACATTTGGACCTATCCTTTCACAATCATCTATTCATGTTCCATACAGGATCCCGGTTGGGGATCGCGGAGCAACAGGATACGGCATGCCTTGAACGCATACCTCAAACGATCCATCCTCCATCCGAAGCAAAGTAAATTTGATCTTCAATAATTTATCAAGTTATCAATCAAGACTTCAATCAAATCATGTCAGTCAACAATGCTGTATCATTGACTTCTTCAGAATGAGGGTCCTATTAATGCGAGGGTCCGTGGGTTCGAATCCGGTAAGAGGCTATGTCTTTCACCTCAGAAACCCGTTACTATTTTCATGTTCTTCAGAATGAAGGCGTGAGGAAGTACAAAACTGAATCGATTCGACTTGACCCTGAGGGAATCATGGGCGATGCTGGAAGCGGCACAACCAGTTGGAATGGTAAGCTGACAACTAAAAGGAAACCATTGCTATCGCTGAAGGAGTATTGTTGTCGAATTTCTTCTTAGTGCCATCCCTTCACAACTAACCGGTGATGTTTGTGTACTCTTTCCAGTTCATATCAACAAACAAAGCAAAGCGCAATCAATCCAGATTCCCCTCGAGTTCCCTGAGGGTACGATTCCTGGTACTGAGACTTGCTCAGTTAGCATTCATGGTAAGAAAAAAACAAGGACAGTCGCATAATTTACTAATAAATATGATCTTTGGCCTAAAAGGAGTCTTCATTGACAATTGGCTCTGTTTTACACTCAGTTGCGGTCGATTCCTGCAGTCTGTCACCACCTTTAGAGATACATGTATAGTGGTTCGCATATTTTGGGTACTAGCATTATACCCATGGCGAGCACATACGCACAGGATGCATGTGGTCACTGAGAGGATGGCATCAGGGGTGAAAAAAATGGCACCACAGGCAGTAAGGGTGACGAAAAAATCATGCCGAAGTTAGTTTTTCAGCGGGAAACCTTCGAAATCAAGGTATGAATCGCTGAAATGGCTGGAGATTACCCCCCCCCCCCCCCCC
>NMRB01000627.1:187258-212872 GCA_002633025.1 Notospermus geniculatus
AATATCAATTTGTCGAAAATATGGTTCATTCAAAACTGCTCTGTAGCTCGGTTATTTCTGAGTGCATATAACTATGGGAGGTGTCATTTTGTTCGTAATGATCTTCTCTACACAATAACCCTTCACAAATTAAGATCCCTTCGGTTACAGGGTCACCAGAGGCAAATTAGTTAACTCATTTTTTGGCACAATTCGGAGTTGTACATTCTTGGTACTTATATATTCTTGGTAGTACCTAGTCGTCAGTAAGTTATGCCCTCCCCTCGAACACGGTCAGAATTTTCATAACTACATGTACATGTAGTGCACAGTGAATCACGTGTGAAACCTTCAACTCGATCAGGCACAAGTCGTCCGTCAATACGTAAACACAGCAAAAAAAGATATGGCGATAAGTCGTGGTATAGGCCTACATGTACAAGTCAGGAGGTGATAAAATCTGACGGTGATATTTTGTCCACGTAACTTTCTATAGGTCAACCACAGACCCTTGGTTATGAATCGATTTGGGGTTAAAAATATATGTTATCAATTCCGGGTTGGCCTATTTCCCGATCATTGCGTGACAGCGGATTGCAAGCACAGGAAAAACACTTCATTGGTTAAAGGAGCACGGAATTGGATTTCAAATGCGTTATTTGACTGCCGACGTAGAGGGAGCCACCTAGCGGGGGGGGGGGCAGTAAGACGAACTACAAAAATGCATAACAAAATGTACGTATTAGTAAATCGGGTCAATTCGCCGGCAACGTACATGTAGTTAGCCCCTGTGTTGGAGAGTGGCACCGGCTGTCGAGAAAAAGTGGCAATACCGTGGTCCTTTAAGACATGACAAATGGCCTACATACATCTACATTACACGTACTGTCAGCAATTAATCCACAAAGTACAACTACATGTATGGCTTTTAATACCACTTCCTACTACGCGTACATTGGCTATAATTTTGAGAGATGAAGGGCCATCAAAAAAGGTTGTGATTTGAAGGAAATCATCGCAATCTTTCATGATCGGAATGCCTTTGAATTTATCGTTTTCCCACTAATTTCTGTACATGGGAAAAGTACTTACGCAGCGCCGTGTGTGAGCATCTGTGGTTTCAATAGGTCTGCATTTCAAGACTAGGCCTTTCGCAGTCCGTTCAAGAGGCAAGAATTCGAAAGGATCGAAATTTCTTGAAAAAAGTTTAAATATTTCCTTTTCAAGTTCTGATTTGTTCGTCGTCGCCCCGAATGTCCTGAGGGTGAATTCTAATGAGGATGTTTGGATCACGCTGCACCAAACGCAGAATGTCCCAGCTACTGTCAAACTGTACCTGCAAAATTATCCCGATAGGGGTCGCAAGATCTCCGAAAGGACAGTTACATTTACGCAGCGCCGTGTGTGAGCATCTGTGGTTTCAATAGGTCTGCATTTCAAGACTAGGCCTTTCGCAGTCCGTTCAAGAGGCAAGAATTCGAATGGATCGAAATTTCTTGAAAAAAGTTTAAATATTTCCTTTTCTAGTTCTGATTTGTTCGTCGTCGCCCCGAATGTCCTGAGGGTGAATTCTAATGAGGATGTTTGGATCACGCTGCACCACACCCAGAATGTCCCAGCTACTGTCAAACTGTACTTGCAAAATTATCCCGATAGGGGTCGCAAGATCTCCGAAAGGACAGTTACAGTAGGAAAAGGTAAAGCCTTAGTTTCCGTAGACCCTCTGTAAATTAGTCAACGCTTTTGGAAAACAGTTGTGTCAGCTTTCTTTCACTATACTACTGTCTGGTTGCAATCAGATATGCAGTCCAAGCCTACACTCGTGCCCAGTGTTCAGTCGACCATGTAGGTCCATAGACCCATAAACACTGGCATGTTGGTGCCAAAGTGAAGGATCATCAATAGACGGCACTGTTTGACGAGGGATCCAATCATAAGCCATCATGACAGGTTTAACCGACGGCACCGTAACACACTTCCTGATTGGATAAGACAAAGTACACTGTAAAAAATGTACACTGTATATTCATACTCGCGGCAGATTCCCAGCGGGGGATTCCCCAAATCGGACAGCTAACGCCGTCTTTTAGTGATGTTTTGAGGATCGCATCAACTGAAGAGTTTGAGAGCGCGGGTAACGTAGTGGGTAGCGGTTTGAAACTGCGGGATGAGTTTATCTATAGTCTGGCTATCTTCATTTCAGACGCCTAGACATGGTGTAGGCCTACAGGGTGGCCAGGAAAAAGTTTCCCTCGATCAAAAGCTAAACTACTGTCGAAGGGACACCCTTTCTTGGGCACTCTGTAGTTTTGAGATTGGTCAATGATTTTGTAATAATAAACGTAATTTCGAGGTGCTGAGGTCATACCTCACACCGTTACGAGAGGACGAACAAATTCTCACTTTCAGATGAAAGTCAGAAGGCCACAGTGCGAATCGACTGGGCCGACATCCCACAAGGTTGGCAGCAGACCTACGTCTACCTGGTCGCAGAGTGTCCAGCTCTGGGCTTCAAGAACGAATCTCCCATCTTACTATCGAAGAAATCCGGCTACTTGTTCGTACAAACGGACAAACCACTTTACAATCCCCACGAAACAGGTAGATAAGGTTTCCGGCAATTCAAGATTACATCAAAGGAGTAAGAAATAAAATAGTGGAAAAATAAGAAGTGGGAATTTTTGGAATTTTGCGCGAATTTTTCAGTTTCTCAAATTGGGAGAAAATTTTCCCCCTTTTTGAGAAATATCGCTCGAAACATCAGACAAAATGTCATGTCATTTTAAGAAAATTTCTCAAAATGGGAAAAAAATTTAATTTCCCACTTCTTATTTTCCACTTTTATTTCTTACCCCCCTATCATTAACCTTATGCCTTTCCTCGTAAGACCGACATTTTGCATTTGCAGCTATGATACTGAAAAAATCAATGTACATGTATCTATCTTTGGTCACGCTTTGCAACCAGTTTTTCTTTGAGTGAACGGAGTAATGTTCTGACAGCACCGGAAAGAGGGGCCCACACAAATGTACCACTTTTCGTCTTTTCAGTACACATCCGTGTCGTGTCCCTAGATTCCTTTATGAAGCCTTCGAACCTGGAGTTTACACTTGACATCATTGTGAGTAGCGATGTATAGGATACCATAGCTCTAGGAAAATTCTCGTCCCCCAAATATTTGTCCCTGGAAAATTCGTCCTCGAGGAGAATTCGTCCCCGGAAAATTCGTTCCCGAGGAGAATTCGTCCCAGTGACTGATACCTGAGGGTCGAAAGACACAACTGCATGCATGGCTGCAGATGGTATCAAAAAGATTAAATCGGAAAAGCCTAAAAAATACTGGTGTAATATTTTTCACTGCCCCCGCTTGCCAATCCATGCTCCCCAATAAAAGATTTAAGGGAAAGCCGCGACGTAACAGTGGTGGAGACACTGTTAAACATGTCATGTATTTGGGTGTCCGCCACACAATAAAGCGGGTATTGTCATACGGGGAGGGCATTCTCATCCATTACACTTGTACCTTTATGACTTGCCTATCCAAAAGAAACCAAGGGCAAAGACACAATAAATGCATCTTCGCATAAACCAAAGAACTACAAAAAAGCTGCAGGCCTGCATTCTATTAGACCTACGGAGATTATCTTGCCCATTACAGAATCCAAATGGAGACGTGATCAGGAGATTTGACAAAAGGAGAGCAGCGAACGGATTCGTGACGGAGGACTACCGCCTTCCAAAGATCCTGGTCTATGGGAACTGGACACTTCAAACCAGCTACAATGATACACAGGTATTCTTCAGTCAGTGATGATTTCTGAATGTTGGTACACTCTTAGGCCAAAAGGTTCTTTAGGGGTTCTTTGTGCCACACCAGAGGAACCCCAAGGTTCTATATAGAACCTTCTGTAAAGAACCCGAAAGGGTTCCATATAGAATCCTTTTGTCGCCAAAGAACCCATAAAGGTTCCAGTTAGAACCCTTTTCTGAGGGAAAGGTTCTATCTGGAACCTCTAGGGGTTCTGACTTAAACAACCCGAGGGTTCTTAAATCAGAGGGTTCTCCTGGTGTGGCACCAAAGAACCTTTTCGGCTAAGAGTGTACAACTACCAACAATACTTGCGCCCGCTGCACTGAAAAGATGCCGTGGAGGTAGCCGCTTTCTTTGCCTGAAACACCCGTAAGATGCAACGAGTTTTGATAATCTATGTACCGTTGGAATCAAAAGGTGCTGTTCATTTTCGTCAATTGAGGAATCTTAGTTGTGATCCTTGGGAAAACGGAAAAAGCTATGCACTTGCAAATTGTAGGGATTATTTGTTGTACTGTTCAGAATAATCCCTGCAATTTGCAGCGTCATAGCTTTCTCCATTTTCTCAAGGATCACAAATCAGATACCTCAATTGACGAAAATGAACAGCCCCTTTACGAACTGAACTTTTATGATTTTTCAGCCAGAAAGCACGACAACTATCATCAAATTTGAAGTCAAGGAATATGGTATGTAATTTTACGTAAGTGAGGCTAAGAAACTATCCTTCGATGATTGAATGGTTGCACCAGAATAAAATGGCCAAAAATGTAGAAATAGTGGTAGTTGGCTATCAGATGTACGGTTTCGCACCTCGTTCCCACTGTTAAAATCTGTGTATCAACGGAGAATTAAAATTTAAAAAAAAATTATCTTTTCTCCTTTGTAGTGTTACCAACTTTCTCGGTCAAAGTGAAAATCGTCGACGATTTCATCCTGTCATCACAAGCAGAAGTCAGATTCAAGATCACTTCAAAGTAAGATATTAGCATAACTTTCAAAATTGTTCGATGAGGTAACTATTGCTGCTTATTTTTGGTTGATTGAAATGAATGACGTTCTATTTAAAGGTTTTAAACTCGCAATTCATTTTAATCATGGCAAACGTCCTCTTGGGTTTTCGTTCCCATTGCTTCAACACATGATCGTTCATGATCGTTACTTCAGTTATGTGTTCGGTACGCCAGTCAAAGGCACAGGGACTGCATCATTTTATCTGCTAGCTCCTAATGGTGTTGAAACGTATTTCGGGAACAGGCAAATCCAGGTAAAGTAACGTTTTCTAAATGAAATGCAATAAGTTCGTCAACTAAAGCATGGCGCACACGAGCGACTAAAATGGGGGCGACTAGCGATGGGACTACGTGTACTACAGGGTGACCCAAAAAATTGAGACCCATGAACATGTTAATAAAAACTTTAATTTTCAGGCTACAGCAACCAAACTTCACACATGTTATCTCAACTTAAAGATAATATATCACGACTTCATTGTTTACGTTTAATGTTTGTAAACATTGATGTTTACATCATGTTATTTTGGACTTTTGGGACATGCCAACCCACCAAATTGAATATTTTCAGTATCAAACGAATTTCTAGAGGGGCACGCCACCAACAAATTACTCATAAGACAAAGAAAAACGAGAAATAAACAAACAAAATGTAAATAAACAATGATTTTCGTGGCCCGCGAAAATATCCGTGATATATTATCTTTAATGCACGGCCTGCACACCAAGTTTCATTAGTCAGGGCTTATCACTTTCCGTTTAATGACGTCTTTCCATAATGTGCTCAAGATGAGCCCCTCGGCGCTGGCGGCACACTTGAACACGACGCGCGAAGTTCTCAATGACTCGAACGCACTCCTCCTTTGGAATCTCACGAATCTTCGTAGTTATGGCCTCCTTCAACTCGTGAATGTTTTTGGGATTATTCCTATAGACATTGTGTTTGAGGTAGAAATCCGGGGGGTTCAGGTCTGGCGAGTGTGAAGCCCATTCAGGATCACACCTCCGACTGATAAGGTGATCCTGAAAGTGTTCGCGCAGCCAATTCAGCGAGTCATTTGAGGTGTGGGGAGTTGCCCCATCCTGCTGAAACCATTGATCCTGCCTTATAAACCCCCTTCGTCGGCCGAGTACAGCCCAAAACTTGCGGAGGACCCCTACGTCCCGGCCCTAGGTAACGCTCTGTATTCACAGCGACTGCACGCTCGTTCTCATCCTCAAACCAGAATGGCCCGATGATTCCATATGTTGATATCGCAACCCACGCAGTGCACTTAACGGAATGAAGAGGCCTCTGTAGGCAGTCCTGGCATGGGGTAGTGCCCCAGAAGACGTTATTCTTTGAGTTCACATGTCCAGACAGAAGGAAATGAGCTTCAAAGATTCTGGGATTCCAAAGGAGGAGGCCGCCAGCGCCGAGGGGCTCATCTTGAGCACATTATGGAAAGACGTCATTAAACGGAAAGTGATAAGCCCTGACTAATGAAACTTGGTGTGCAGGCCGTGCATTAAGTTGAGATAACATGTGTGAAGTTTGGTTGCTGTAGCCTGAAAATTAAAGTTTTTATTAAAATGTTCATGGGTCTCATTTTTTTTGGGTACGTCGCATGCGATAATTACCTTTGAGGTAGATCAGTGATGTCATCAGCGACATCACTGAGCATCATCATATAGAGGCGTTAATTCCTGACATCATTTTTTTCAGGACTTAGACGAACGCGAAGAGACAATCACCAAGCATGAATTCGGTAACCATGGTAACCTGTGGTTCCCACCACACATGCCAGAAGGGACTCGGCTTTTGGTAAAGGTGTCTGTCACTGAGACAGCGACTGGAAAACGTGAGAGTGCCATGGACTCCTCGGCCGTATTCGTCAAGAGTCCTTTTGTTGTCTCTTATGAACGAATGCCCAGGTTCTTCCGCCCCGGCCTGCCTTTTACCGTCAAGGTAAGGATCGAAAGTGTCTCCTTCTGAGGAAAATCAAGTAACGAAACCGTCGACGATGACTATACCGATAAGGGTACTTTTTGCATGGAATGAACGTAATGAACCAAAAATAACGTTGTCAAGAATCAGGGCCCATATTCAAAAATAATTAAGTCAAAGTGTGACACTTATCCTTTGTTCAACACAAAAGATAAGTCCCACACTTTGACTTAAAGGGAAACTCCATTCATTGTGTAAAATTTTGAACTTTTGAAATATCGTTATTAAATACATTCAAATTCATTGATGTCTGTAACAGTGTGATATTTTTTAACATCAGCAAACTCATCCCGTCATTTCAAGTATTTTAATTACATCCCAAGGGGACCATTGCACAGCACATGTGATGTCATACATGTATGTGCTCAAGGCCTAGGCAGTCACAGTATTACCTCATTCACTACAAAGGTCGTCAGCCTATTGACACTAATGACGTCACAACTCATGGCAATGGTCTCCATGGATTGATAAAAATTCAAAAGTTTACAATGAGTGGAGTCTTCCTTTAAGTATGATGAATAGGGACACTGGACTTTACTGCAAACAATGATGAAAATACGCATGCCATTCATTGTCTCTTGCCTACAATAAGCAACTTGGAATTTAGTTGAGATTCTCTTTTCCACAGGTTGACCTGATCCACCCAAACAAACTTCCTGCCAGTGGCGTATCCATGCTCATAGAAGCTCTGGTCAGGGTAGGAAGAATGGAAAGAGGGGCTTACAGCAATCAAGTCAGAGAAAAGAGCTTCCAAACTGACGAAAATGGACGGACGGAATTCAACATTGGTATCCCTGCTTTCGCTGAAGAAGTCAAAATCAAGGTAAGTAGAGCACTAAGAATTTCACATATTAGGGAGGTTTAGAAATCAAAAGATAAACGTAAACTTTACGACAACGTTATTTTTCATACTACTCGCTCGCTTATCTATTTTTGATACTACACATTAAGCAGATTTTATATTGAATTTTCGGTACAAAAATAACGTTGCCGTTGACGTTAACGTTTATCGTTTGATTTCTAAATCTCCCTATTTTTCAGCTTTCAGCCTTTACCATCAGAAACACACACAAAATTTCAATTTCAGGTGACGACAGAAGACATGAAGTTGGCAGAGATCCACCAGGCGAGTAAGGACGTCACACTTCAGCCGCATGCCAGTCCAATCAGCGAGTACATGGCCCTTCAAATGCAAACCACTGGAAGCAGTATAACTGTCAATGATGTTTTCGCAATAAGGGCAGGCTTTACCAACACTGGGGTGAAGAAGGTCAACTTTATGGTGAGTTGGATGACCAGAGATTGTATCTCTATTGACGACTGACTCTTTACTAGAATACACTCCGGGAATACACTATTATTGTATTGGTTATTCTCCACGAAAATCAACTTGGTATCAGGGAGGTTTTGCAAATCTGACGAAACACGAAGTACGAAATGCGAAATTCAAATTCATTTCCATGACGTACCTGTAATATATTTCTGGAGATGGTTGGTACCACAAGTGTCCCTGCTGCCAGTGCGTCTTTTAGCATATCATGTAAGACAGAGAGAGTTATGATGCATCTTGAATTGTTAAATTTCCGCTTCGTGTCTACGAAGTGGAAACGAAAGTAATGTAGAAATAGTGGTAGTTGGCTATCAGATGTACGGTTTCGCACCTCGTTCCCACTGTTAAAATCTGTGTATCAACGGAGAATTAAAATTAAAAAAAAATTATCTTTTCTCCTTTGTAGTGTTACCAACTTTCTCGGTCAAAGTGAAAATCGTCGACGATTTCATCCTGTCATCACAAGCAGAAGTCAGATTCAAGATCACTTCAAAGTAAGATATTAGCATAACTTTCAAAATTGTTCGATGAGGTAACTATTGCTGCTTATGTTTGGTTGATTGAAATGAATGACGTTCTATTTAAAGGTTTTAAACTCGCAATTCATTTTAATCATGGCAAACGTCCTCTTGGGTTTTCGTTCCCATTGCTTCAACACATATAATCGTTCATGATCGTTACTTCAGTTATGTGTTCGGTACGCCAGTCAAAGGCACAGGGACTGCATCATTTTATCTGCTAGCTCCTGGTGGTGTTGAAACGTATTTCGGGAACAGGCAAATCCAGGTAAAGTAACGTTTTCTAAATGAAATGCAATAAGTTCGTCAACTAAAGCCTGGCGCACACGAGTGACTAAAATGGGGGCGACTAGCGATGCGACTACGTGTACTACGTCGCATGCGATAATTACCTTTGAGGTAGATCAGTGATGTCATCAGCAACATCACTGAGCATCATCATACAGAGGCGTTAATTCCTGACATCATTTTTTTTTCAGGACTTAGACGAACGCGAAGAGACAATCACCAAGCATGAATTCGGTAACCATGGTAACCTGTGGTTCTCACCAGACATGCGAGAAGGGACTCGGCTTTTGGTAAAGGTGTCTGTCACTGAGACAGCGACTGGAAAACGTGAGAGTGCCATGGACTCCTCGGCCGTATTCGTCATGGTAAAGTAACTGTTTTCTAAATGAAATGCAATAAGTTCGTCAACTAAAGCATGGCGCACACGAGCGACTAAAATGGGGGCGACTAGCGATGGGACTACGTGTACTACGTCGCATGCGATAATTACCTTTGAGGTAGATCAGTGATGTCATCAGCGACATCACTGAGCATCATCATATAGAGGCGTTAATTCCTGACATCATTTTTTTCAGGACTTAGACGAACGCGAAGAGACAATCACCAAGCATGAATTCGGTAACCATGGTAACCTGTGGTTCCCACCAGAAGGGACTCGGCTTTTGGTAAAGGTGTCTGTCACTGAGACAGCTACTGGAAAACGTGAGAGTGCCATGGACTCCTCGGCCGTATTCGTCAAGAGTCCTTTTGTTGTCTCTTATGAACGAATGCCCAGGTTCTTCCGCCCTGGCCTGCCTTTTACCGTCAAGGTAAGGATCGAAAGTGTCTCCTTCTGAGGAAAATCAAGTAACGAAACCGTCGACGATGACTATACCGATAAGGGTACTTTTTTTTCAAAAATAATTAAGTCAAAGTGTGACACTTATCCTTCGTTCAACACAAAAGATAAGTCCCACACTTTGACTTAAAGGGAAACTCCATTCATTGTGTAAAATTTTGAACTTTTGAAATATCGTTATTAAATACATTCAAATTCATTGATATCTGTAACAGTGTGATATTTTTTAACATCAGCAAACTCATCATTTCAAGTATTTTAATTACATCCCAAGGGGACCATTGCACAGCACATGTGATGTCATGTGCTCAATACATATTTATGAAGGTACAACCAATAGGCCTAGGCAGTCACAGTATTACCTCATTCACTACAAAGGTCGTCAGCCTATTGACACTAATGACGTCACAACTCATGGCAATACTAGTAGTCTCCATGGATTGATAAAAATTCAAAAGTTTACAATGAGTGGAGTCTTCCTTTAAGTATATGATGAATAGGGACACTGGACTTTACTGCAAACAATGATGAAGATACGCATGCCATTCATTGTCTCTTGCCTACAATAAGCAACTTGGAATTTAGTTGAGATTCTCTTTTCCACAGGTTGACCTGATCCACCCAAACAAACTTCCTGCCAGTGGCGTATCCATGCTCATAGAAGCTCTGGTCAGGGTAGGAAGAATGGAAAGGGGGGCTTACAGCAATCAAGTCAGAGAAAAGAGCTTCCAAACTGACGAAAATGGACGGACGGAATTCAACATTGGTATCCCTGCTTTCGCTGAAGAAGTCAAAATCAAGGTAAGTAGAGCACTAAGAAGTTCACATATTAGGGAGGTTTAGAAATCAAACGATAAACGTAAACTTTACGACAACGTTATTTTTCATACTACTCGCTCGCTTATCTATTTTTGATACTACACATTAAGCAGATTTTATATTGAATTTTCGGCACAAAAATAACGTTGCCGTTGACGTTAACGTTTTATCGTTTGATTTCTAAATCTCCCCATTTTTCAGCTTTCAGCCTTTACCATCAGAAACACACTCAAAACTTCAATTTCAGGTGACGACAGAAGACATGAAGTTGGCAGAGATCCACCAAGCGAGTAAGGACGTCACACTTCAGCCGCATGCCAGTGGAATCAGCGAGTACATGGCCCTTCAAATGCAAACCACTGGAAGCAGTATAACTGTCAATGATGTTTTCGCAATAAGGGCAGGCTTTACCAACACTGGGGTGAAGAAGGTCAACTTTATGGTGAGTTGGATGACCAGAGATTGTATCTCTATTGACGACTGACTCTTTACTGGAATACACTCCGGGAATACACTATTATTGTATTAGTTATTCTCCACGAAAATCAACTTGGTATCAGGGAGGTTTTGCAAATCTGACGAAACACGAAGTACGAAATGCGAAATTCAAATTCATTTCCATGACGTACCTGTAATATATTTCTGGAGATGGTTGGTACCACAAGTGTCCCTGCTGCCAGTACGTCTTTTAGCATATCATGTAAGACAGAGAGAGTTATGATGCATCTTGAATTGTTAAATTTCCGCTTCGTGTCTACGAAGTGGAAACGAAAGATAAATTCCACAGTTTAATATACACCGTAACTCTGTCGGTCTAACGTCATACCGGTACGCTAAAAGACGCTCTTGCAGCAGGCGATATTTGTGGCACCAATCATCTCCTGAAATACATTACGTAATGGAAATGAAGTCCAATTTCGTATTTCATACTTCGTGTTTCGTCAGATTTGCGAAACCTCACAAATATCACGTTGTGAAGCAAGTTTTTGGAAATCCCAGTGTGGTACAAACTGGTTTTTAATGAACATACATTCTTGCAACTGATGAGGATGCCGAATGCTATCGAATCGACTACGGGATACTGACATCTGATTTCAGGTGGTCGCCAGAGGAAAGATCCTGGACCACTTCGTGAAGGTGGTCAACGGTAGAACAACTTACGAGAACATACGAATCACTCCTCTGATGTCGCCACGAGCCAGAGTCATTGCTTACTACTCTAGCGGTGATGAGATTGTGGCCGATTCCCTGGTGCTCGACATCGTCAAGGCGTGTGGTAATGAAGTGAGTGGTGCATAAAACATCTTAAGTGTAAAATTTCCTTTAAACTATTGTTCCAAACAAAAGATAAGGGAAATTTTATACTTAAGATGTTTTATGCATACGGCCCCAGATTTCCATTCCCATGCTTGACATTAATCACATACAATGAGCTACTAGTATCCAATGATCAATGACTGCAATCTTTCATCTTAACCGGCCCATACACGTCCAATATTATTGCGCAATATGCAGTTAACGTCACGTTAGAATAGCACAAGCGGTGTTTTGGACGACCCAGCCCTGACGGGTATAATTTTTCAGTCAAATTTCGTTCTCCAGTTGACCATTACTGCAGTTGGGAACAAAAAAGTCTACGCCCCAAGGGATAATGTCCGGTTTGATATCAATGCTGGGAAGGGGTCGACGATCTCCATCCTCGGGGTAGATAAAGCGGTCTATCAGCTCAGTGAGAAGGGCATACTGACCAGAAGCAAGGTGAGAACGAAATGCGTCGTTGGTGGTGGAAATGATGAACATCCTTCTAAGGACAATGAAGCAAGCGCCGATTACTACTCCTGTTTGTTGCTTGCAATGGTTTCAAAACCTTTTGTTTGCAACATTTTCCTTCTATCATCTGTTTCAGATGTTCAACAAAATGGTAGAAATGGACATAGGGTGTGGTCCTGGAGGTGGTGGAGATACATCGGACGTCTTTGAGGTAGGTTTGGAATGCAAAGCTTAGTTATTTTCACTTGTATCTTGTGTATAGTATGAATTTGACGTCACCAAGGAGGTTGAACGGCCATGGTTACAACTACATGTAAATGGCTGATTCGCTGCGGAGATGTTGGTAATGATGATTTTTCAAACTGATCGTGAGGGGCTGAAGGAGAGTGTGTCCTAATTCAGCGACAGAAAAGCTGGGGGCATGAATATAGACCGATTGATATACTTGGGATAATATGACTTCCTGCCATGCTTCACTGAAATCGAAACGAGTTCGATATTGGCTGAGACCATTGCCGACATGCCTGTCATCCTTCCCGGTTCTGTTCTTTCTTTCTATTCCAGCAAGCTGGTTTGAGCGTCCTCGTGCAGACCCCCAACGTGGTGTCCCGACGGAGGATGTCAGAGGGATGTCAAACGCCTGTTCTCAGGAGGGGACGAGTTGTTTCCGAGACAGTGCAAGATATAAGTAAGTTCGGGTCATCAGCACACAGTCCATATCAATATGGCCGCAACATAAAATGTGCCGAAAAAATTGCACAAAAATATTTGAAATGGATAACTGCTTTTCCCTCTTCTCATAAAGACCGACACAAAACACGACAATGAACCACATCTCTTACTGTTTATGATTTTGTGTTTTGTATTTTTATTTCATTTTTCCGTCAGGGCATTATTGGCCCTGGTAAGTACGGAAGAGGCCATCACAAGCTACTCAATGTTACTCACTTGGATAAGGTCTTTTACTTGCCCTTGCAAAGACACAAGGAAAAGGCACCGACTTACTGTCCCATGCGATGGACTGAAGAGCCGGGAATGAAATCCCAGATGGCCAGGGCTGGATTCGAACCCGGGACCTGCCATCACTAGGCTATCATCGATCAGGCTCATGATGGTATTGGTCTTGATTTTTCAGTGGGCCGCATAAGAAACGCGGATAAACCGTGCTGCAACCATGGTGTAGAGAACAGCACAGATGCTCTCAAGACTTGCACACGATTGGCAAGTCTTTACACTAGATCGAGAAGTCGATCTTGTAGGCGGGCATATTTACAATGCTGCGAGGCGGAGAGACGTAAGTAGCATGTAATGTTGAAGCTTAGTCTCCCTACGCAGCCCCTACGTTATGTTCCGCTCGTAGGTTTTAAAAAGTCTGCTTAGAGTCAAGGCGGTACAAGCTGGTGACATGCAACACAAAACGAGCAAAAGAACTTGATAATGCCGCCAACACACTGAGCTAGTTCTCAGTACCGGTACGTTCTCGAAAATGTTGCCGAACGGCTAAAACTGAGTGCGAACGGAGTGGACGTAGTGGCAACTTTTTAGTTTTCATGGACGGGCAGGGTGCTCCAGAACTTCAGGGCGTTATTTGGCCAACGTTATACCCCCATCACACTGAAGTCGTTCTCAAAACGTCCTGCCCCGTCCTAAAAAAATCGTAAAACGGGCTAGAACGTGTACCCTTGGCCAAATAATGCTTCGATGTACTGGAGCACCCTTCCCATCCACGAAGTTCGTAAAAAGACTGTAAAACGTTGCCACTACGTCCATTCCGTTCGCACACAGTTTGAGCCCGTTCGGCAAAATTTTCAAGAACGTACTGAGAACTAGCTCAGTGTGATGGGGGTATAACATGTTCTATAGCCCGTTCTGCAATTTTTTAGGACGGGGCAGGACGTTTTGAGAACGACTTCAGTGTGACAGTATCTTAATGCCCTAATCACACTGCGCTAGTTCTCAGTACGTTCGTGAAAATGTTGCCGAACGGGCTCAAACTGTCTGCGAACGGAGTGGACGTAGTGGCAACTTTTTACAGTCTTTTTACGAACTTCATGGACGGGAAGGGTGCTCCAGAACATCGAGGCATTATTTGGCCAAGGGTTACACGTTTTACCATTTTTTAGGACGGGGCAGGACGTTTTGAGAACTACTTCAGTGTGACAGGCCCTTTACGAAGACAAAGAACTGGATAAGACGCGTTTACAAAGTTCTCTGCCGACAGCAACTGAATTCCCCTCTTGACGTTTCAGTTACAGAGTCCCTCTCCCGAGGTAGATCAATGTCCGGTGTGCCAAGTTCTCAGGATGTGCCAAGATCTCCGTTGGCTCATGATCAGATAAATGAAGATGACATTGAGATAGTTCAAAGGAGTGTGTTTCCTGAGACCTGGATCAATGAGATTTTTACTCTCGGGTAAGCATAGAGCTTTTTTGACATCATTCAGCGCGTGTAAACGAATGTGACGAGAAAGACTATCGTCAGCAAATATTTGCTGTCTGTTGACTAGCCAAGATGATCGAGTATGATGAAGAACTCGTAGATATCCGAACCGACTTTGATGCCACTCTCGGCCCGTATGCACCAACGAAGATTATCTTGAACACAGGTTGAGCCGCAGCTTTTCAATTGTTCAGGTTTGCCAAGGCAAGATGTGACAATGGAAAAGTTGTGGCTCAACCTGAGTTCAAGATAATCTTCGTGAGTTGGTGCATATGGCCATGGCCCAATGTGCCCGCCCGATAACTGCGCGAGATAGGCGCTGCTTCCTGTGTGTATTATTAATCATCGACCGGATGTAGGCCTACACTGGCGTATCACAGTTTCATGAATATGAAAACTGCATATTTTCCCCCCACATCGCCTTCCTTATTTTTCAATTCCAGGCCAAACGAAGCCAACCGAGATATGATGACAACCTTGCCCGATTCGATCACCACTTGGGTCATATCAGGGGTCAGCGTATCCCCGGATCAGGGCATGTGCGTCACTGCACCAACAAATATCACCAGCAGAAAGAACTTCTTCGTCCACGTTGATCTTCCGTACGCTGCAGTGAGGACTGAACAGCTAGAAGTCAAGGCCACAGTCTATAATTTAGGCAACACAGACTTGCGGGTAGGTTGACTGCCAGTGGGCAAAAGATAATTTGTTCAGAATGGCAGATCTTCGGTGGTTAGCACAAGTGACTGAATTGCAAACACTTTCGGGTTGTGTCATCAAGTTTCCTTGACAGGAAGCAAGTCTCTGTGAGGTTCTCCTGGATTACCAAGTGAGTGTTCAGTCGTCTTCAGAGCATGACCACATAGGCCTCTATCTTTCAGGTACATGTGCGCCTAAAGGCGGACGACAGCATTTGTTACGCTGCAGAAGCTGGCAGATACACTTATCGTCAAGATATACACGTCATGAGAAAATCCGCCAAGTCGGTAACCTTCCCAATTGTCCCCTTGAAGGTAAAATTGGAGTTTTAATGATATTTAACTCCTTTACTATTGAGAAGTGTTTGGCATTTGACATCCACCGTTGCCTTTTTGGAAGGAAATGATAACCGTGCTTTCGTTTTTGGATTTCCAAGTGTAGGCGTAACGTTACTTTACTTGCAGGCAAAGAAAGAACCGTCTGAAATATTTGTGAAGGCTTTAACCGACTACGAAGGGGACGAAGTTATCAAGAAACTGAGGATTCATGTAAGTCATGAAGTTGACCTATCCTTCACTATCATCTATTCATTTTCCACATGGGACGAACTCAAGTATGAAAGCAGATCTTAGAGCTAACAGTTTTCATTGCTCCCGGTTGGGGATTAGCGGAGCAACAGGACGAATGCGGCATGCCATGAAAACCATACCTCAAACGATCCAAGTACTCCATCCGAAGCACAGGAAATTTTGATCGGGAACCACATTGATTTAGTCAAGTTTTCAATCAAGACTCCAATCAAATCATGTCATGTCAATCAACAATGCTGATCATCACTTCTTCAGAATGAAGGCGTGAGGAAGTACAAAACTGAATCGATTCGACTTGACCCTGAGGGAATCATGGGCGATGCTGGAAGCGGCGCAATCAGTTGGAATGGTAAGCTGACAACTAACTAAAAGCGGGTGATCCGCTGTTGCGATTTTGGCTTGAGACGGGGTTGCGTTCCTTTGCGGTTACCTTATATGGCAATCGGAAGTCCTTATAAGGTAATCGCAAGGGAATGCAACCCCGCAAAAATCGCAACAGTGCAGTGGATCACCCGCTTAAAAGGAAGCAAGTGTATCGCTGAAAAGAGTATTGTTGTCGAATTTCTTCTCAGTGTCATCGAATCCCTTCACAACTAACCGGTGGAGTTTGTGTCTTTCCAGTTCATATCAACAAGCAGAGCAAAAAGCAATCAATCCAGATTCCCCTCGAGTTCCCCGACGATACGATTCCTGGTACTGAGACTTGCTCAGTCAGCATTCATGGTAAGATAACATTCAAGAACAATCGCATAATTTTACTAATAAATAATGATATTTGACCTAAAAGAAGTCTTCAATTGGCTCTGTCTCACAGTAATGCCACCCTGACACTTGCACGATTTTCGTTCCCGCAGTGGCGCGCACTTCGGCGTGCCAATGATTAAAGGACCACAGTATTGCTTCCCAATCCTGCGTTACACGTACCCGCGTTAAGGGGGAGACCTCTATTAACGACTTGGTAAACTACCGCATTCGTCTCAAGCCAAAATCGCAACAGTGCAGTGGATCACCCGCTTAAAAGGAAACAAGTGTATCGCTGAAAAGAGTATTGTTGTCGAATTTCTTCTCAGTGTCATCGAATCCCTTCACAACTAAACCGGTGGAGTTTGTGTCTTTCCAGTTCAAATCAACAAGCAGAGCAAAAAGCAATCAATCCAGATTCCCCTCGAGTTCCCCGACGATACGATTCCTGGTACTGAGACTTGCTCAGTCAGCATTCATGGTAAGATAACATTCAAGAACAATCGCATAATTTTACTAATAAATAATGATATTTGGCCTAAAAGAAGTCTTCAATTGGCTCTGTCTCACAGTTAAGCCACCCTGACACTTCCACGATTTTTGTCCCGCAATGCCGCGCAATGCTTCGTGGCAGGGCGTGCCATTTCGTTGAAGCCGCGTTTGCGCCCTGTTACGCACTGTCTACGCACTTGTTTACGCATAGGTTAAGTATTGTTCGCGCATTGTTCACGACTACCCTGCCGCATTGTCCCGCAATGTCCAGCGTTGTCACGCACGGCACGCATTAGTTTCCGCTGTCTTCCCACATCGGCCCGACGACTTTGCGTATTGACACGCACCGTCGGCAGTGTTCGCGCCGAGTTCGCGTAGTGTTAACGCATGGTTCACGCAAATGGTACGCACATGGCACGATCATTGATGCGTGCCGAATTTTTGAACATTTCTAAATTCTCTCTACGACATGCCACGCACCCCCGCACCCTTCACGCACTCCTCACGCTCGTTCTCGAAGACTTTGATCATTGGCACGCCAAAGTGCGCGCCATTGCGGGGACGAAAATCGTGCAAGTGTCAGGGTGGCATTATGCGGGTGATCCACTGACTTGACGACGAGTTTACGATCAGTTGGCGACTTGTTCACGACGGCAGTCGTCAACAAGTCGTCAACTCGTCGTCAACTAGTCGCAAACTGATCGTAAAGAAATGACGTGACATTGAACCTGATCCACCGAAAAAATACGTACTACTACAAAGCAAACTTTACGACGAGTTGACGACTAGTTGGCGACCAAATCAAACATGTTTGATCTCGTCGTAAACTCGTCGCAAACTAGTCGTCAACAAATTTCAGTCGTGAACGAGTCGCAAACCCGTCGTGAGCAGAACATGGTAACCATGGGCCCTTTGGTCTACGCCACTAGGTACCTCCTGCGCACAGGGAAACTGACCGGCGACCTCGAGGCAAATGCATATGACCACATTTTGAAAGGATTTGAGAGTCAGCTGGCTTACAAGAAAAAGGACGGTTCATTTGCTGCTTGGAGTCATTATCCTTCCAGTTCATGGTAAGTCGGTTGTTATTTCCATTTTTTTTCCATTTTTTAATTGGTTCACAATGGAGCCGCTTTTGAGCGCTAGCTGCGACCATGGACCCCGATTTTCACACCACTTTTCAAGCTATTTTTAGACGTCAACTCTGCTTTCCTACGGCCTTATTTTGCTGTATTTTAACGTCATGTTGCATATGGAGATAGTGTACCACTAGCTTTCGACCTGATTAGTTGGGCAGTACGAACAAACGTCAGCAAAGGTACAAATTTCGGCGATTACTCGCCGAACTTGTGTAGAAAGTGTAGTTCCACTATTTGTCCGCTATGAGCGCTGGGTATTGCGTGGTCGCGTCGATTTTTCGTAGGGGTGGGCAGCCACCCCTGCGTTCACATATTCAGCCAAGCTTTTTCCCATGAGATTCGTGTGCAGTGAGTTTACAGTCACCACTTCCTCCACATTCCTCCCTTCTCCCCAGCCATGCTTATTCGACATAGCAAACCCCTGTCGCCACCAGGCTTGTATTTTCTATGCTTGAAATACTACTGACAAATGGTGAATAACGTTCCACACGCACTAGTGGCAGTGATTGTTTTAACAGTGAGTCGTCCTTTTCTGCGTCAAAATCTCATTTGCGCAGATTTCGTACCATACGATTTTCAACTTGAAAATTTCAACACTTTTTCATTTTTTTCTTGCCTTATACATGTACACATCTGATTTCAGGTTGACCGCATTCGTTACCAAAGTGTTCTGTCAGGCGAGCACCTTTGATCATATCGGTGAGAGGGTCAGAGAACATGTGGTGGACGCAGTCAAGTGGTTGTTCCAAAACGCCCAAGACAGTAGTGGAGCGTTCTTCGAAACGTATCCTGTTATACATAAGGAAATGATGGTGAGCAAAATTTTAGATCATTTTTTCAGCAATTTCAGTAAGGTAGCTCATAAAACTTTTAAATTCGTGTTTGGGGGTTAAGCGGTCGTTTTATCTATTTTCAGGGTCAAACTATGATGAATAATGTTACATTGACATCATTCGTTGTAGAATGCATTGGCCGATGCAGAAACGTGGTAAGTACATCGTCAAATTATTTTTTCAGCCCTCATCCTGACCTCCAATTTTTGTGGCGGGACTGCCCTAACCCAATCCTCGTTCTTGTCCACACTCCTGCTGACCTAGTTAATGTACATGTAGTTGTTGTTGGCAGTCTCGAACGCCGAGAACGCAACTCGACTCGGGCCAAGAACGTGTTCTTCTCAACCCCCCGCTGAGTGGGGAGTGAGGAGAACACTGTCGACTGTCATGACTGTTCTTGACCCGACGCTGGCTGCGTTCTCGGCGTTCGAGACTGCCGTTCTCGAGTTCAGTCAACATCTACATGAAGTGGGTCAGCACGAGTGTGGTCAAGAAGGTGGATTCGAATACGCCCCATGTCTCCGCCAACATACTCCGATTACATTCCAGATCAACCTTTCATCTGGAGAATTTGCCATCCGATTACGTAAAGCTGTCGAGTACCTTGAGAGCAGGGACAGCCAACGAAATAACCCGTACAGTCAGGCCATTCTAACATACGCCTTGACCTTGATGAACAGCCGGTACAGACTATCAGCAAATCGACAACTACGACACATGTCAAACTTTGATAGAGGTAAGACAAGTCTTGTGGCGAAAACAAAGGAATATTAAATTTGTTATTGGGGAGTTTAAGAAACCAAACGATAAATGTTAACTTTACGACAACGTTATTTTTCAAACTACGAATTCACCAGATTATACATTGCATTTTCGGTACAAAAAATAACGTTGTCGTAAAGTTAACGTTTATCGTTTGATTTCTTAAACTCCCTATTNATTTTTAGACGTCAACTCTACTTTCCTACGACCTTATTTTGCGGTATTTTAACGTCATGTTGCATATGGAGATAGTGTACCACTAGCTTTCGACCTGATTAGTTGGGCAGTACGAACAAACGTCAGCAAAGGTACAAATTTCGGCGATTTCTCGCCGAACTTGTGTAGAAAGTGTAGTTCCACTATTTGTCCGCTATGAGCGCTGGGTATTGCGTGGTCGCGTCGATTTTTCGTAGGGGTGGGCAGCCACCCCTGCGTTTCACATATTCAGCCAAGCTTTTTCCCGTGAGATTCGTGTGCAGTGAGTTTACAGTCACCACTTCCTCCACATTCCTCCCTTCTCCCCAGCCATGCTTATTCGACATAGCAAACCCCTGTCGCCACCAGGCTTGTATTTTCTATGCTTGAAATACTACTGACAAATGGTGAATAACGTCCCACACATGAGCACTAGTGGCAGTGATTGTTTTAACAGTGAGTCGTCCTTTTCTGCGTCAAAATCTCATTTGCGCAGATTTCGTACCATACGATTTTCAACACTTTTTCATTTTTTTCTTGCCTTATACATGTACACATCTGATTTCAGGTTGACCGCATTCGTTACCAAAGTGTTCTGTCAGGCGAGCACCTTTGATCATATCGGTGAGCGGGTCAGAGAACATGTGGTGGACGCAGTCAACTGGTTGTTCCAAAACGCCCAAGACAAGAGAAGTGGAGCGTTCGTCGAAACGTATCCTGTTATACATAAGGAAATGATGGTGAGCAAAATTTTAGATCATTTTTTCAGCAATTCCAGTAAGGTAGCTCATAAAACTTTTAAATTCGTGTTTGGGGGGTTAAGCGGTCGTTTTATCTATTTTCAGGGTCAAACTATGATGAATAATGTTACATTGACATCATTCGTTGTAGAATGCATTGCCCGATGCAGAAACGTGGTAAGTACATCGTCAAATTATTTTTTCAGCCCTCATCCTGACCTCCAGTTTTTGTGGCGGGGACTGCCCTAACCCAATCCTCGTTCTTGTCCACACTCGTGCTGACCTAGTTAATAGAGAGGTTGCGCAGTTTTCCGACTCCGACTCCGACTTCAACTACGAGAATGAATTGCAGTCCGCTATGGACATCCTTGATAAAAACGATGTGATAGAAGTGTTCAATTCGTCAAACACCATAAATTGAAGGGAGAAAAAATTGGCCTAGTAAATCGGAAGTGCGGATAAATAATGAATATTGAAGTCGTAATCCTAGTCGTTACGACTTTGAGACACGACTATGACGACTACGATATTTGCGATTTTTGCGCACTTCCGATTACGAGTCAAAATTATTCTGCCACAAAGTTATGGCATTTTACGATTTGTAAACGTCTATCACATCGTTTTTATCAAGGACGTCTACAGCGGACTGCAATTCGTTCTCGTAGTTGAAGTCAGAGTCGGAGTCGGAAAAGTGCGCAACCTCGCTATGTAGTTGTTGTTGGCTCCACTTGAGAACGGCAGTCTCGAACGCAACTCGACTCGGGCCAAGAACGTGTTCTTCTTAACCCCCCGCTGAGTGGGGAGTGAGGAGAACACTGTCGACTGTCATGACTGTTCTTGACCCGACGCTGGCTGCATTCTCGGCGTTCGAGACTGCCGTTCTCGAGTTCAGTCAACATCTACGTGAACTGGGTCAGCACGAGTGTGGTCAAGAAGGTGGATTCGAATACGCCCCATGTCTCCGCCAACATACTCCGATTACATTCCAGATCAACCTTTCATCTCGAGAATTCGCCACCCCATTACATAAAGCTGTCGAGTACCTTGAGAGCAGGGACAGCCAACGAAATAACCCGTACAGTCAGGCCATTCTAACATACGCCTTGACCTTGATGAACAGCCGGTACAGACTATCAGCAAATCGACAACTACGACACATGTCAAACTTTGATAGAGGTAATACCCGCCGCATACGAGTGCAATTTTGTCTTCAACTATGGAGATTTTTGCCTCCTACGTGCAAATGTCATCGTGTGCGGTGGTCGGAGACGGAGGCGGAGACGGATTTTTTTGCCTCCAAAGCAGATCAAACATGNTAAAGCTGTCGAGTACCTTGAGAGCAGGGACAGCCAACGAAATAACCCGTACAGTCAGGCCATTCTAACATACGCCTTGACCTTGATGAACAGCCGGTACAGACTATCAGCAAATCGACAACTACGACACATGTCAAACTTTGATAGAGGTAAGACAAGTCTTGTGGCGAAAACAAAGGAATATTAGATTTGTTATTGGGGAGTTTAAGAAACCAAACGATAAATGTTAACTTTACGACAACGTTATTTTTCAAACTATGAATTCACCAGATTATACATTGCATTTTCGGTACAAAAAATAACGTTGTCGTAAAGTTAACGTTTATCGTTTGATTTCTTAAACTCCCTATTAAGAAGAGACAGGCGTTTCCTTCATCATCATGCAATAATGGATCTGCTAGTACCACCAAAATGCATCACATTACTGTTGCTTCGGTATCGACGACCCGTTGACCAATTCCTACACAATACTATGACGGGTTATATCCGCAAAAAGTAGACGTTGACAAAACAGAGACGTAGGTTACAAAATCAGAGACGTGCTTTTAGAAAACGGAGATGTTCTTTAACAAAACAAAGATGTTCTTTAACAAAATAGAGACGTTTAGCTGTGATTTGGAGTCGTTCACAAATGAGACGTTGGGTGGCACTCGTGTCGTTAACAGAATTTGGAGACGTGCCTTATCAGAGACGTTCACATTTTTCAAACGTAGCGATCATTTTGAATGGTACGCCATACACAGATGTTGACATGATTTGGAGTCGTTCATTAATGAGACGTTGGGTGGCGCTCGAGTCGTTGCCTTTTTTAGAGGCAGTTATAGCCCACCCAACGTCTCATTAATGAACGACTCCAAATCATGTCAACGGCTGTGTATGGCGTACCATTCAAAATAATCGCTACGTTTGAAAAATGTGAACGCGTCTGATAAGGCACGTCTCCCAGTTTTGTTAAGGATACGAGTGCCACCCAACGTCTCATTTGTGAACGACTCCAAATCACAGCTAAACGTCCCTGTTTCATTAAAGAACATCTGTTTTCTAAAAGCACGTCTCTGTTTTGTCAACGTCTACTTTTTGCGGATATAACCGCCCATACTAATACTTCAGTCACTGGTATGCGGTATTGGAGCCTCGACGGCACAGCGGCCAATCACAGAGCGCCCTCCTGGTACACCGAAGACCCGCCCGCAATCGCCATCGAGACTGCTTCCTATGCTCTCCTCAGCCAGCTCGCTCTCAGCAACCAGGAGAGTTATTTCTCGTACAGTGGGCCGATAGCATCGTGGTTAATTCACCAGAGGACGAAAACTGGTGCTTTCTCATCCACAACAGTAAGTTGATCGCGTAGCATTACCACCAACAGACGACCTAATGGGTAAGTGACAGATCTGAATCCATTACCAAAAGACGACCTTTTGGGTAAATGACGGATCTGAATCAATTACCAACAGGCGACCTTTTGGGTAAATGACAGATCTGAATCCATTACCAACAGGCAACCTTGTGGGTAAGTGACAGATCTAATCCACTGCCAACAGATGACCTTTTCGGTAAAGACGGATCTAATCCACTGCCAACAGACGACCTTTTGGGTAAAAGACGGATCTGAATCCATTACCAACAGACGACTTGTGGGTAAGTGACAGATCTAATCCACTGCCAACAGACGACCTTTTGGGTAAATGACGGATCTGAATCCATTACCAACAGACGACCTTTTGGGTAAATGACGGATGTGAATCCATTACCAACACACGACCTTTTGGGTAAATGACGGATCTGAATCCAAAATTAGTGTTTCGATGAAACTGACCTCTCTAGAGGTAGGCCTAATCATTTACCAATCGATTACCACTCGGCAATTTACACGTAATTAGGCATTTTAGATAATAATCACGGTTTTGTGTCGCCTTGAATTGCAGGATACCGTGCTGGGATTAGAGGCCCTGAGCGAATATGCCGCAAGAGCCAATTCAAAGAGTAACCTGGACATGAGGATCCATTTATTTACAAGTGGGGGCGTTGGTGGAGCAAATGAGGATCTCCACTTAAACGAGACGAATGCACTAGTGCCTGTTCTCATTGAGGACGTAAGTATTTCGAGGGATGCGGCCGATCGCTATCAAAGTTCCTAGTGAAAACGCTGTTTTCATACCTATGTGACTATTTTCTGGATTACCCGCAGGAGACGCTCGTTCAACAGACACCAAGACGTCTTTTTCAGGGTCTTCCGAATGGCGAGAACCTCATTGTAGAAGCAACGGGCACAGGGATGGCCCAACTGCAGGTCGAGTGTTCCTACAATGCTCCTCCAAAGGACGGAGAGGGTTGTCCGTTCATATTAGAGGTCGAAAGCACTGAGTATGAAGCCACGTCGGCGGACCTCGGTACCCTGCCTCCTGCGAGCCCGACTGTGAGTGCTGATCGATCACCAGTAAAGAACGACAACTCAAGGTTTAGACGATCGGTTGGAAGTGGAGGAACCAGTAATTATGTGGCTGAAATACAGACAAGGGTGAGGTAAGGCATGGGCCTATCTCCTTGGAGCATAATATGCGGGTGATCCACTGACTTCACGACGAGTTTACGATCAGTTTGCGATTAGTTCACGACGCGTTTGCGACTAGTTTACGACGAAAAATAGTGCCAATGGCACTGTGCCCGCTTGGCTTGAAGCATGGTGGTGGGAATCATCAGCAACCCCATAAAGCCATTTAGGTACAAACATGTGAAATTGCCATATAAATGGAAGTTTCAAAAGCAATAGGTCAAATCATTACAAAAAGAGCCAATTTCGTAATTCCAGACAAACTTTGACCTCTGTGACCTTGAAAAGTAGGTCAAATTAAAAAATTGAATCCTATCTTATGTATCCTTATTAGATATACCCATGAAAAAAATTTGACAAAAATCCATCTCTTCATTAGGGAGAAATAGCACTTTCAGTGATTTTGGTTTGGGCCCCCTAGTGGCAAAGTTAAGAATCAGATTTCACCGAAATTGTGTGTGTAAGTTGCTATAACCTAGAGGTACATGAGTACAAAATTTCAACACAACAGTTCAAACCATTATCAAAATATAGCCCTTTGAAATTTTTCACAAAACGCCCCCTAGGGGCCAAAATAGGAATCCAACCGCGCTCAAAATCGAACTCGACCTAGATCTTAGGCCCATATATACACCCACCAAAGACCAAAAAGATCCGTCAAAAAATAAAGGCGCTAGAGCGCTAACAAACCAAAAGTTTACGGACGTACCGCCGTACGTACTAACGCACGACAGACCACCACTAAATGACCCCAACCACAGCAT
>NMRB01000627.1:214566-231423 GCA_002633025.1 Notospermus geniculatus
TAAAGCCATTTAGGTACAAACATGTGAAATTGCCATATAAATGGAAGTTTCAAAAGCAATAGGTCAAATCATTACAAAAAGAGCCAATTTCGTAATTCCAGACAAACTTTGACCTCTGTGACCTTGAAAAGTAGGTCAAATTAAAAAATTGAATCCTATCTTATGTATCCTTATTAGATATACCCATGAAAAAAATTTGACAAAAATCCATCTCTTCATTAGGGAGAAATAGCACTTTCAGTGATTTTGGTTTGGGCCCCCTAGTGGCAAAGTTAAGAATCAGATTTCACCGAAATTGTGTGTGTAAGTTGCTATAACCTAGAGGTACATGAGTACAAAATTTCAACACAACAGTTCAAACCATTATCAAAATATAGCCCTTTGAAATTTTTCACAAAACGCCCCCTAGGGGCCAAAATAGGAATCCAACCGCGCTCAAAATCGAACTCGACCTAGATCTTAGGCCCATATATACACCCACCAAAGACCAAAAAGATCCGTCAAAAAATAAAGGCGCTAGAGCGCTAACAAACCAAAAGTTTACGGACGTACCGCCGTACGTACTAACGCACGACAGACCACCACTAAATGACCCCAACCACAGCATTTATAGCCCTGCTGGGCCTTGCGGCCAAGCGGGCTAAAAATCATAGCCGGTGGATCAGCGTTCACAATTCCTTCACGACGAGTTTGCGACTCGTTCACGACTAAATTCTGTTGACGACTAGTTTGCGACGAGTTTACGACGAGATCAAACAATGTTTGATTTGGTTCGGTGGATAAAGCCTCGGTTATGTCGCCCTACGCTGTGATGGAAATAGCGTCAACTAGTTGCAACTGATAACTTATGTCGCCACCGACTAGAAAAATACCGATCGGTCGCAACTACCTGGAACAAGTTTATCGCCGTATGTCACCTTGTAGTTGTGACTAATTAGTTCCAACTACGCGCCGATTATCAGTTGCCAACTAGTTCTGACTGTACGTAAGGAGGGCGACATAAACGAGGCTTTAGCTTCAACGTTACGTCATTTCTTTACGATCAGTTTGCGACTAGTTTACGACGAGTTTGCGATTAGTTGACGACTGCCGTCGTGAACTAATCGCAAATTGATCGTAAACACGTCGTGAAGTCGATGGATCACCCGCAATAACAAGATGGGCCATACGAGCAGTGACGATCACTCTCATACATGTACAAACGGCAACCGTACCAAGAGGAATTTCTTTGAGACTGTGAATTCGTTACTGTCACGAAACTCAACTTTAAGAAGGGGTAACCGTAAACAAGAATAGTGTGACTATAACACTACTACTGCATGGCATGACAAAAAAGCCATTTATGTATAATGCACCACGAAATTCCACAACAACCATGATGATAAAAGCTTCATCAATCTGTCACAATTTTGGAGATTAAGTACAACTACCTCGTTGTTTTGTCAGGTACATTCAAGGTAAAAAAGTTGGAATGTCCATTTTAGAAGTCTCCCTGTTCACTGGATTCGAACCGTTGATGAAAGATCTCAAAAAGGTAAACAGATCTCAATCTTGGAACTACGATCCTCCGCCGGAAAAGTAGGGTCCTGGTGGCAGTGTCACTAGGTCGGAAGAATGGAGATAGGTGGCGCTGTGAGCAGTTTGGTACATCTGGTGCGCAATAACGCACCTACCGGCGCCCTCCGAAGTCTGGAAGATCATGGGTGCCAGGTTGGGAATAAGTCTGCCTCGCACCCATGATCTTGCAGATTTCGAAGGGCGCCGCCAGGTGCGTTATTGCGCACCAGATGTACCTGCAGGCGAGGTTAAACATGGCGGTCTCCCGCTGTACTGAGCCGAACGAAGTTTCGTCAATTAAAGTGCCGTTTTCTGCTCTTAATCAGGGAATAATATTCAAAGGAATATCGCAGATGCAAAGTTTAATTAACAAAGGATAGGTTCGATGTGTTTTTTCTGTGTGACTTGACTTGAATTACAGTTAAATCGGGAGTTTAAAAATCGGACCTGTCATTTTGGGAGAGCGAGTGTCCTCACCTTCTCTACATATACTTATGGTGTGTATCAAAAAAAACCCTCCAACACACCGTGCACTGGTCATGTCTGCAGTCATCTTGAATCTGAACAATGACAAAATAGGCCTACCTCGTGGCCCTGCGCACAAACTCGTAGGCTTATGCTGATGTCAGATCGCACCTGCGATTGCCTGCGCGCGACGGAACAGACGACATCTAGTGAAGAACCCACGGTCAGGTCGCAGAAGACTGATTGACGGCCTTCGGGATCATGATTCGTCGTGGCGCAGAAGCTGAACATGTTCAGCTTTTGCGATTCGTGATGTTTTTGTCCGGCGAGTGTATGCCGATCGTCGCAGGTGACGCGACTACAGTCAAATGTCACACCATATATCGGCGACTGATTTGTTCCGGGCAGTCGCGGTTCAGACGCAGAAAGATCCAGAAAAGTCAGTCGCCGCCCCTGTTCTGTGCCGTCGTAAAGGACCTGACATCAGCATTAATCCATGACGAGGGACCCGCTTTCAGTGATCAGTGTTCTAGCCAGAATTTTTTCCAAACAGGGCGGGATGACTGCATTTTCCTATGATTCTAAGGCCCTGGATTTTCAAACAGGGCGGGAGTGAAATTCAAACAGGGTGATCTAATAGAAAATCCATTGCAAGTTACATTTTTAAACAGGGCGGTAAAATAACCTCTGAATTTTGAACAGGGTGGTACCGCCCTGTAAAACTGGCCTGGCCAGAACACTGGTGATGATCTCACTCGATCAGTTGATAGTGAAGAAATGCAATACCATGTTACATTACATGTATGATGGTGTGACCGGTTTTCGTGGTACTAGGCCATGTAGGCCTCGCTTATGTCGCCCTTACGTACAGTCAGAACTAGTTGGCAACTGATAATCGGCGCGTAGTTGGAACTAATTAGTCACAACTACTAGGTGACATAAGCTCTCGGGCGTCAGAGAGTAACTAGTTGGCAACTAGTTGCAAACTAAAAATATCCAAATCCTGAAAGTCGCACATGTTCAACTTCAGCGACTAGTTGACAACTGTATCCTGAAGACAGCCAATGAAATTCGCTGTGCATTCCACGTGGCCTAACGTGACCACGTGACCTAATCACCACGTCACTTAAAATCAAAGGAAATCTGTGTCGACATAAGCACTCAAAAGACGGCGATAAACTAGTTCCAGGTAGTTGCGACCGATCGGTATTTATCTACTCGGTGGCGATATAAGTTACCAGTTGCAACTTGTTGACGCTATTTCTATCACAGCATAGGGCGACATAAGCGAGGCTTTAGACTTTACCGCCCGATTGCGGCGTTAAGGCTGATTCATACTCCGTCCGGATTTTGCGCCGACTATGATCAATTTCACTGCGTGTGCACATTCACGTCGTGGAAACCTGCGATCAGTTTCATGCGCTTGACGGTCCGCAAGCGAGTATGAATCAGCCCTACTCGCTTTGCGTCCGTAATTATTTTGTTATGTATCGAAAATAGAGATATTAATTTACCGTGAAATGTTTATGTCTCGCGGGCGCGCGCGTGAATAAACGGGAAAAAACGGGAGTACCACGAAAACTGTTCTACCCCGAAAACTGGTCACTCCATCATACATGTATATCCAACTCGAGTAGGAATCGATCGAAGCATCTCGAAAAGATGTACTCTTTTATTTTACCCATCTTCAATGCAATTCTATTATCTTTCTTTCCGCAAATCAATATCTGCTTTCAAAATGAGACAAAACACATTATCGAGCTGCAGTCATACATGTACAGTCATTGACATAAGTTTATCTACACTTACTACCTTGAATATTTCAAATACTACTGGGCCAATTTTAACACGGTTTGTACCACATGAAAGTATATAACCTTGGTCATATTTCTGCTTCAAACTTTTGGAAATTTGGAAATATCATAATTATGTAATACCTCATTAGAAAAACCCCTAAAAATCAACATTTTTATTATGGAATTTTTTTGTGACTTTTGTTACAGGGTTGATAGAGTGGAAGTTTCTAANCCGAGAGCTTATGTCACCTAGTAGTTGTGACTAATTAGTTCCAACTACGCGCCGATTATCAGTTGCCAACTAGTTCTGACTGCACGTAAGGGCGACATAAGCGAGGCTTAAGGGCACCGCACACGAGCGACAATTTTGACCGATTTGTCGGCCGACTTGGCTTCCGACCGCCAAAGCAACAAGATTTGGCGCTTCTGATTGGCTGATGTCTAGTCGCGCCACCAGTCTCGTAGGCGGTCGCCCAGATTTTGTCGCTCGTGTGCGGTGCCCTTTATGTCGACACAGATTTCTTTTGATTTTAAGTAAGTTGAACATGTGCGACTTTCAGGGTCTGAATATTTTTAGTTTGCAACTAGTTGGCAACCAGTTACTCGCTGACGCCCGAGAGCTTATGTCACCTTGTAGTTGTGACTAATTAGTTCCAACTACGCGCCGATTATCGGATGCCAACTAGTTCTGACTGTACGTAAGGGCGACATAAACGAGGCTTTAGCTTCAACGTTATGCGGGTGATCCACCGACTTTACGACGAGTTTACGATCAGTTGACGACCTGTTCACGACGGGTTTGCGACTAGTTGACGACGAAAAATCGTGGCAGGTGGATCAGCATTCACGATTCGTTCACGACGGGTTTGCGACTCTGTAGCAGTACGTATTTTTTCGGTGGATCAGCTTCAACGTCACGTCATTTCTTTACGATCAGTTTGCGACTAGTTTACGACGAGTTGACGACTGGTTCACGACTGCCGTCGTGAACAGGTCGCCAACTGATCGTAAACTAGTCGTCAAGTCAGTGGATCACCCGCATTACGTCATTTCTTTACGATCAGTTTGCGACTAGTTTACGACGAGTTTGCGATTAGTTGACGACTGCCGTCGTGAACTAATCGCAAATTGATCGGAAACACGTCGTGAAGTCGATGGATCACCCGCAATAACAAGATGGGCCATACGAGCAGTGACGATCACTCTCATACATGTACAAACGGCAACCGTACCAAGAGGAATTTCTTTGAGACTGTGAATTCGTTACAGTCACGAAACTCAACTTTAAGAAGGGGTAACCGTAAACAAGAATAGTGCGACTATAACACTACTACTGCATGGCATGACAAAAAAGCCATTTATGTATAATGCACCACGAAATTCCACAACAACCATGATGATAAAAGCTTCATCAATCTGTCACAATTTTGGAGATTAAGTACAACTACCTCGTTGTTTTGTCAGGTACATTCAAGGCAAAAAAGTTGGAATGTCCATTTTAGAAGTCTCCCTGTTCACTGGATTCGAACCGTTGATGAAAGATCTCAAAAAGGTAAACAGATCTCAATCGGGAAAATACGATCATGCTGCACTGTCAATGACGAGTATGCCGTAGTTTCTGGCCTATGTTCTTTAGGACAAAATTAGCCGCAGCGTCCCATTCTGGTTATCAATGGCGCGGCATTTTTACCTTACTTGGACGTTTTTCACATCTCGATTTCAGCTCAAGAATGGAACAATTGACCAGTTTGAGATTACCGATACCTCTGTGCTGTTCTACCTGAAAGAGGCAAGTATACGCCAAATTTTTGATGGATGCGTTAGTGTCAACGACAAGGGTTGTGCCGTCTGATGCACTGCAAATCTGCTGGCGGATGAGGAACATTGGGGTACCGTACGCCTCCTTTAGGTGTGGGTGGGTAAAATGGACTGTACGGAACTGGGTCTGTTATCCGATCCGTCGCCTAGCTTTTTATAGTCCCCACACACAGTGGGGACTATATTGTGATTATTAGGTTTTCTTCCCGTTTCTGGCTCATTACACAACAATTATGGAGGTAGCCCAGTCAAACGACTGAATAAACTCAACATCCATTGCCGCAGTGTCATAGATGGTAATTTTATCCTGTGCAGGACACACAAAGATTTTCAAAATTCTGCCCATTTCCATTACTTTTTAAATGTTTTTTGTTAAATACAGTGGAACCTCCCTTAGCGGACACCTCTGCCAGGAGGACACCTCTCTATTAAGGACACTCAAGTTCAGTCCCAAATTGACCATTTCTATTCATTTTGACCTCTGTAATCAGGACACCTCTCAATTAAGGACAGCATTTGTCAGTCCCAGAGGTGTCCTTAATAGAGAGGTTCTACTGTATTCACAATTTTGCTCATGAATAAACATGAACTTGAACTTCGGCGAGGTCAAGCTGAAATCAACCAATGGCAGGTGATCTGCCTGTAAACAATGCCATGGTCCCAAGCCAGACACAACAAAGTCACATGGTCAGTCTCCATTCAAAACAAGAGCACATGCTCGCATACTAATTAGGTTAGTTGACATTCCTAAAGATAGATGGAGGTTGTAGTACAGTGACTTGAGTTTATAAATACAACAGTTTGTTCAGGTGTCAAGAATGATAAACTGGCAATTTTTTAATGGGAACTACAGTACTTTTTATGAAGTTAGTTCCCATTTGTGGGGACTATCAAATTTGCTAGTAAGCAAATTTCAAAGTTCTAGTTTACGGATGCGTTAGTGTTAGCTTGGAGGAATTATACTTATACAGTAATAATTCCTCCAAGGTGTTAGCGACGACGGCCGTCTGGTGCAAATCCGCTGGTGGCTGAGGGACACTGGGGTTATTCCTTATCTCTTTAGAATGGATCTTCACGTGAATCCAAAGAGAGAAGACGCACAAAAGTCAACACAACGTATAATAAAGAACATAGGAAGTCAACTTCCAGTTGCAAATTCGCAAATTTTCGACCCCAATCGGGGTCTTCTTCAGGCTGGCACTTTTCCACACTAGATTTCAGAAGAGACTTCACGTGAAAAGAGGTTTTTTTTCCAGATTACAAACAGCACTGAAGGCACTGTTGTCAAATTCAAAGCAACCCAAAGGTACAAAGTCGGGAGGACCCAACCAGTGGCTGTCAGGGTATACGACTACTATGAACCACATAACCGACAATGTACGAAGTTTTACCATCCCCATGCCAGGGGTGCCCTACTTGCTCAGACTTGTGAAAACTCCCAGGGAAGGCAGGCCTGTGACTGCGTAGCTGGTAAGTGGAAAAATGGTCCATGGACCATGTGCTCACCGGGTTGGATATAATAGTCTAATGACAGAGGGAGGTACATATCAGTTATGAACAATCTGGGTCAAGTCATTCCCAGGTAGGACTTTGATGATTTTTAGGTTACGCCACCTGCCATCCTGCTGGCCATATTGGATGTCCGATCGGGCTGGAACTTCACATGCACATAAAGGTCATCTGCAGGGGGCCACATAGCAAATTGGAGCGCTTTGGGTTAAGGCGTTCCTGAGTTACAGCACTTTGATGATTTTTGGGTTACGCCACCTGGTGGCCATGTTTGAAGTCAAATCAGGCCGAAATTTGACATGCATGTAAAGGTCATCTAGATGGAGGTAAATATCAAATTTGAGCACTCTGCGTCAAGCCGTTCCTGAGTAATAGCACTTACTTGATTTTCAGGTTACGCCACCTGGCGGCCATATTGGATGTCGAATCGGGCCGAAACTTGGTATTTTTTAAGGTACCCCTCCAATGCATGTTTATGCAAGATATGAAGTTGCTCGGTGAAATAATGACAAACTGTGGCAGGTTCGTCACTTTTGTCGAACTTTGACCTCTGTGACCTTGAAAAGTAGGTCAAATCAAAAACCCGTTATATATGTTATGTATCCTTATTAGCTACACCTATGATAAAAATTTGAAGATGATCTAGTCATTAGTTCAGGAGTTATTGTACTTTTTGTGTTTTTGGTTTCCGCCACCTGGTGGCCAAACTGAGAGTCGAATCGGACCGAAACTTGGTGTCGTGGGTCATCTGACCTAGGGGTATATATGTACCAAGTTTCAGATCAATAGCACCGGCGGTTACGAAACGTGCCCTGCTAACGGACAACGACGACGACGGACGCCGACGACGGACGCTGCACCATCGTAAAAATAGGGCCTACAGATATTCATGCACGTTTCCCTACGAAACGGAAAGACCGGCTTAAAGTAGTTTCAGGTGACCGTTTAGGCCTATGAAGAGCAGGTGAATCAGAGAGATAGCAGAAAGCCACCTCTGCTGACGAAGCCAGACCGACAAATTGTTGCCACGTATTGGACGCAGTGCAGACCCAAACCTAATTTTCAATTGCAGGAACCTGCGCTGAATATTGGGGATTTGACCAGGCGCATCTTCCGAGGGGGAAACGCCGTAAAGTGAAGACGAAGAATGTTCTACTCAGACAGGCGTGCCAGTACGATTATGGTAAATATCAATATGAAAACTGTAGATGTTCAATTCTGTGGCCGTTTCTTCTGGGCTCAGTTCAGCCCATTATTACAACCAGCAGCAGTCCAGTGTAATACCCAACGACATAAACAGCGAGTATGGGAGACATTGTACGGACAAGATTCTGATGAACATTATTCTTTGTGTAGTTTTAAAGGTGAGGGTTAATGGACGACCCACCATCAACAAACCTTTGGTGGAAATGGAAGCGACAATTGAATTGGTCATCCAGCTTGGTAAGTCCGAAACGAATAGATTAAGCAGCGAAATGAGTACAACACTTCTATTGCAATTGTCTCTAGTCAAATATGAGACATACATGTCTAATGCTCCTTCAAATTCCCATCGGCCTCATAGAATGGCAACTACCGTGAAGTTCCATTCAATTTCAGGAATTGAAAATTTAGACGCTGGTGAAACGGTGACCTTTGTATGGAATTCTGAATGCGCCTATCCATTGATGACAGATGGTGTGTCTTACCTGGTGATGGGGAAAGACGGCAAGCCGTACATAGACAAGAACGGGCGAATAAAGTAAAGTACCAATTCTAAGAAACAACGGAGTGATTAGTAGGCCTACGAAATACGAAATTGGACTTCACTTCCATGACGTAATGTATTTCAGGAGATGGTTGGTACCACAAATATCGCCTGTTGCAAGAGCGTTAATAGCGTATTACGTTAAACCGAAAGATCTCGAGTTACGGTGTATCTTGAACGGGCTGACCTTTTTTCAGTGCTTACTCACAGTGCGTGGATCAAACGGTACATGACGAGACTGACTGGCAGGCCTACTGTATGGTTTCAAACGGGGCAAAGGCCCAGCCACGACACTGAACAGGCTGAAAAGACACAACAGCCTTCTTATAACAAGTTACCAGGTTACAGTGGGCCAACATGTACTAAATCCACATGCTAACACTTTTGTTACAGTGGTCTTTAGCGGGTGATCCACTGTTGCGATTTTGGCTTGAGACGGGGTTGCGATCACCTTATATCTTCTTCTTCTTTATACTCGATAGACCGCTTGAGACGGGGTTGCGATCACCTTATATCTTCTTCTTCTTTATACTCGATAGACCGCTTGAGACGGGGTTGCGATCACCTTATATCTTCTTCTTCTTCTTTATACTCGATAGACCGCTGTTAGCGTATTACCTTATGGCAATCGGAAGTCCTTAAAGGAGTTAGACGCCGAAGTTGTAAACACTCACTCACTGGTTCTCTATCCACGGACGCCTGCGGTGCTGCCACCTATTGTCGGTGATATGTACTGACGTGACATATCGTGAGTGAGTTGCATCGGACCGGGGACCAGTCTAACGATCACGGGTGCTGCCACCTGCACGAAGGAATAAAACTAGTTTGCCGACCATATTTGTAAACAAACCAGCTTGTTTACAACTTCGGCGTCTAACTCCTTTAAGGTGATCATAAGGGATCGCAACCCCGTCTCAAGCCCAAATCGCAATAGTTGATCACCCGCTTCAATTGCAAGACATACCTACACTCCTTACGCAGTGTCTTCTCACTCATACCTGTCGTTCATAGACACTGCTTACAATAGCCAGAATCCCGCCGCTTTTCCGCATGGTGGCAGCACTAGTCAGAGGCCAGTCAGCGCGGGAATTGCCCCGTGCTTGGTCCTGCTGTTTACAAGATCAATCAATATACAAACACAATAATCTCATAGAGCAGAGCATCATTATCCACATCTTTAGCGATGTTTCAAAACAAAATGAAATGGTCCATGGACCATGTGCTCACTGGGTTGGACATAATAGTCTAATGACAGAGGGAGGTACACATCAGTTATGAGCAATCTGGGTAAAGTCATTCCCAGAAAAGACTTTGATGATTTTTGGGTTATGCCACCTGGCGGCCATATTGGATGTCCGATCGGGCCGAAACTTCACATGCACATAAAGGTCATCTGCAGGGGACCACATAGCACATTGGAGCGCTTTGGGTCAAGTCGTTCCTGAGTTACAGCACTTTGATGATTTTCGGGTTACGCCACCTGGCGGCCATATTGGATGTCCGATCGGGCCGAAACTTCACATGGACATAAAGGTCATCTGCAGGGGGCCACATAGCAAATTGGAGCGCTTTGGGTTAAGGCGTTCCTGAGTTACAGCACTTTGATGATTTTTGGGTTACGCCACCTGGTGGCCATGTTTGAAGTCAAATCAGGCCGAAATTTGACATGCATGTAAAGGTCATCTAGATGGAGGTAAATATCAAATTTGAGCACTCTGCGTCAAGCCGTTCCTGAGTAATAGCACTTACTTGATTTTCAGGTTACGCCACCTGGCGGCCATATTGGATGTCCAATCGGGCCGAAACTTGGTATTTTTTAAGGTACCCCTCCAATGCATGTTTATGCAAGATATGAAGTTGCTCGGTGAAATAATGACAAACTGTGGCAGGTTCGTCACTTTTGTCGAACTTTGACCTCTGTGACCTTGAAAAGTAGGTCAAATCAAAAACCCGTTATATATGTTATGTATCCTTATTAGCTACACCTATGATAAAAATTTGGAGATGATCTAGTCATTAGTTCAGGAGTTATTGCACTTTTTGTGTTTTTGGTTTCCGCCACCTGGTGGCCAAACTGAGAGTCGAATCGGACCGAAACTTGGTGTCGTGGGTCATCTGACCTAGGGGTATATATGTACCAAGTTTCAGATCAATAGCTCTAGCGGTTACGAAACGTGCCCTGCTAACGGACCACGCCGGACGACGACGACGACGACGACGGACGACGGACGCTGCACCATCGTAATAGCTCACCCCAGTGAGCTAAAAAGACACGAGCTAAACACTGAAGAGTGCAACGCAACAGTCCCTCACAAAACCTTTACGGCGAGTCACCAGTCTCCCGCGGTTGTCAAGGACGCTGACAGTATGAACCAATCAGAAAATGTTTATTTCGTTAGTCACGCTGAACGCCCTCTAGTTGTAAATCGGCGGGATTCTGGCTATTGTAAGCAGTGTCTATGAACGACAGGTATGAGTGAGAAGACACTGCGTAAGGAGTGTAGACATACCACGAGTATACTTTTCACTTTCCAATCATTCTTGTTTTCAGAACCAAGTATATTGTGGACTCGACATCACATGTTGTACAGTGGTACCACACAGAGAGGCGGCATCGTTATTATACGAACGCCTTGAACTCCTTCGCTAGGAGACTGCTCATTACACAACCATGTTAATGTTGTCAGTGAAACTCCTACTATACTGGATACACAGGATGATGAGGGAGGACATGGACTATGATCAGACAATATTACTGCACCTGTGCACGGTTTAATTTGAAAAAAATATCAAAATGAAAATAAGCAGATGGCAGTAGGCCAACCTGATGCAGTGTTGTTGTATACAAATGTGTAGGCCTACTTACCTCAATTAAGTGTGATTAATAGTTACTTACCTTCCACCAAATATGCTGATTTGATAATGCAATAAATGTAAAAGTATTTCCTCGTAAATCATGAACAAAATGCTCTGTACTGAGAACTGAGGAGTATCACTCTAGAAATAGTGTAAATATATGCAATGATATATAAATGGAATATATGGAGATACATGTAAGGGCATACTTTATCAAGAAACACACCAAGAGAAAAACTGCACCATGTGTGCAGCTCTATCTGTATGACAAGCATGATGCGGCTATTTGTACTTTGCGGAGCGGAACGGAACGAAACGGAACGGAACAAAGGAATCTGGCACCCGGGACGAGGTTGTTCCGTTCCGTTCCGCAAACTACCGATTACATATGGAAATCTGTACTTTGCGGAACGGAACGGAACGGAACGGAACAAGGCAGAATTTTGTACATGGTATACCCACAAGATACTTTTGGAGCTCCTTATTATACCTTTTACTAGCATATTGACCCGTGGCGAGCACATTTTGGGGGAGTTAGTTTGTCCTTGAATATCCTGAGGTAGAGGGTCTGTTGCTTTACTGATGAGTTTGTTTGGACAGGGGTAGTTTATTAACCGCCAAATCCATGAGCAGTGAGGAGTTTTGACTTTCTAAACAGCAGCATCACGTCTGGTTTATTACACCTCTTCAATCACCCTAATGCAAAGGTGACCCAGATTCATGATAGCTCAGTTCACATAACATGAGCCCCACTGTGTATCTGTCCAGGCACTCACACGTAGGTAGGTCACTGACCTTCTTGTAGATGGCAGCGCAGGTCACCACACATTTGATTTTCTCTCTTTTTCATGTAAATCAGCACTTCTTTTAAAACCAAACCGTAATCAAACACGCTCCTCCTATTGTACTGTACACATAGGCCGCCCTTTGTGGGATTCAAGCCCTAACTAAGGAGGAGATAAGGCAGAAAGTCCGATCCATCCGATCTGTGTACAGTCATTACATAGCAAGGTATAGCAGATAAACAGGTCAACTCAAAATCCAACATGGCTACCGTCCATTATAGTATAGATGTACTAGCATGTCTTGACTGATGTATTGTCAATTTCTGGGCGAGTTATTTTATACATAGACAAAAAGGAAGTGGTGGAAACCAGCATTACCCCCTCTTTTACATGTTTGTGACCCCGGGTTGTGACCCCAGGTTTCTCACCACGGCGGTGTATGACAATTTGGGTCCCAAAGCCAATCTCGTACCCAGATCTACTTCATCCGAAGATATCTCTGGAAAGGGCTGACGACCTGACCAAAATTTCTGGTCAGCCGCTGGCAGCGTTCCCCGTTACATGTTACATGTAGGCCTATTTATCTATGTTCCGTTCCGTTCCCGCCGTTCCGCAAAGTGCAGATTTCCGTATGTAATCTGTAGTTTGCGGAACGGAACGGAACAACCTACTCAAGCTTTCACTGGTTTGTATATACATGTAGGTCCCTTATATAATGTCATGTCTGTTTGCAAGTCTTCCCAACCGCAGCCTACTCGTGGCTTAGGACCCAAATTGTCATACACCGCCGTGGTGAGAAACCTGGGGTCACAAACATGTAAAAGAGGGGGTAATGCTGGTTTCCACCACTTCCTTTTTGTCTATGTATAAAATAACTCGCCCAGAAATTGACAATACATCAGTCAAGACATGCTATTACATAAAAGGTATAATAAGGAGCTCCAAAAGTATCTTGTGGGTATACCATGTACAAATTCTGCCTTGTTCCGTTCCGTTCCGCAAAGTACAGATTTCCATATGTAATCTGTAGTTTGCGGAACGGAACGGAACAACCTCGTCCCGGGTGCCAGATTCCTTTGTTCCGTTCCGTTCCGCAAAGTACAAATAGCCGCATGATGCATGCAGATATGAAATCTATTCCCAATAATGCAAAAAGTCAGGTTCAACACACAATACAAGTATCAAAGTAAAGAAACAGCGGGTGTCTATAAAACGAAGACCTGTAAAAAACGACGGAGTATAAAATGAAGACCCTACTAGGTAAAAACGGACCCAGTATAAAACGACGACCCCACTAGGTAAAAAACCCAAGACCCTGGCAAAAAATCAGGGGAGGGAATGCCGCTATTGTCTTCATATTTTCGGTTCGTAAGGTAATGAAAAGTAAATGAATGAGCCAAAGAGAGGGACTTTCCTAACTTTGTACACATTTATTTCTAAATAGACCATACATACAAACATCTCAACCCAGCTCCCCTGCACCTACTTGTCTCAAAAAAAAAGAATTCGGGGAGGGGAGGGACACTTTCATATTTTTCTGCCACCAAAGCCACATAAAAAAAATTCCCGGTTTCTCATCAGCGCCCGCATCAAAATATTGCCATTGAATGGATCATTAATGATCCATTGAATGGATCATTATAGGCATTCCAAAAGGTCAATCACTGTCAGATGGAACAAGAATATTAATGACCCAAGTTTGGACTCATTTGATTCCTAATACAAATTGGTATTGGGAAAGAAAATCACAGGGGTGGACTGATCTGAAACATCGAACAAAAATG
Organism: Notospermus geniculatus; assembly: GCA_002633025.1. Classification (NCBI taxonomy): domain Eukaryota; kingdom Metazoa; phylum Nemertea; class Pilidiophora; order Heteronemertea; family Lineidae; genus Notospermus; species Notospermus geniculatus. Next base: position 228,884 of record NMRB01000627.1, read on the forward strand.
ACACAAACTCTTATTTTTTTTGTACAATATGCTATATATTTCCATAAGTCACTTCTTGATCAATGAACTTCAATTCCAGATTTTCCATGTTTTTTCTCCCACCTCTCTATGTATTCTTGTTTCCTTTGCTCCCGTAGTTTGAAATATTCTGGATATGCCGCCTTCTCCACTGGATGCCAGGTATCCAAAACCTATAATAAAGTATGAACAAATGCATGAACTCAATAAATGGACAGAGTGGCAGCTTCTACTGGTAACAGAAGTACATGTACCTACATGGCAACAAATTCAACACCGTATTTGCTCGGTTACCGAGCAAATACGGTAGTAAAAACAAAAGTCAATGAGACGGTAGTAAACAACAGTCAATGAGATAAAATGAAGGAACGTGAAAGTTTCACATTTTTTGATGACAAAAAATTATCTGGACTTAATCACTTTATCAATCATGTCTATTCAAACAAGTGATTTATCTGAGTACATTTGAGCATGAACCTCAATGCATTGTCAGTCATTCAAACATGTTCACTAAAACTAGCTCTCAAGTTTTGCGTGAATCAATAAAGGTTTCCAAATTTGGAGACATTGGCCCATATTGAGAATTCTTACCCAATCTGGAAGATGTACTTCTCTGCCCCATGCTCCACCACCAGGAGAATTTGCAACTGAAATGAATTGACAGGTACATGTACATACATGGCTGGGTAAATAAATTACGTAAATGAACAACCACACAAACCTTAGTGTAGTGTAAAATGTATACTTGATCTGAGTACATTACAGCTCTGTCTGCAGTTTTTTCAATGTGTGCTGAAAACTAAGGCTAGATTCTTGAAATACGTATTAGCAAGCATTTTGGAGACTTTCATGAGGATATGAGACCTCTACTACCTGCACTCTCCTAACACTTTGAAAATAGTGTAAAATTCAATACAGTGGTGCATTCAAGTTTAATCAAGTTTGTCAGATAATCACAACTGAGGTACAACAATGACTGTCCCGTCTGATAGTGGTGAGACCTTCAAAGCTCAGGAAACAGCTTACATTTCATAGGCTGCGGATGTTGATTGTACCACAATTCTTTCTGACCTGCTTCTAACAGCTTCTTTGCCTTTATCATATCTGTTTCATTCTTGTTTTCATCAAACCGCGCTCTAAGGAGAGTGACATTGTACCGGAACCTACACCTGCAAAAAGATGAATCAATATTAGCAAATAAAATGAAAGTATATCCCAGACTTCACTTTTTCTTAACTTTTACTGTTTTAATTGTGCATTCTTGTTTTCTATCACTCATCCAATTTCCTGGTTGGATGCTAAGGAGAATACTGGTTACTTGTACTACCGGTAGTAGTACACACTAGTAGTGAGTACTTCACCAACGACCTTCACCTACAAAAAAGACAAACCATTATGATAGCAGAGGTAAAATTGCCAGCTTATTTCAGAGGAGAAGAATTATTTTGACACCCCTCATGCCTCTGCCCCACTCTGAGACCTATCGACCAACGATAGGGCCTAACATGTCTTACTTTGGGCTAGCACTGTAACTAAACTTACTCTCGGCTAGGCCTACATATTCTACATAGGCCAGGGTATAGGCCCTACTCCTAATTGTCAACTAGTATAGGCCCATCCTAGGCCTAGGGCCTAGGTACTGGTACCGGTAGGCCTACCATACCGGCAGTTTACGGTAGTACCGGTAGGCCTAGGGTAGGGTAGGCCTACGTACTGTAAAACCAAGTCCCAGTAGTCATGGTAGTACGTCGTAGGCCTACCGTAATAAAAATACTCGACTAGCCTACGCTACAGCTCTCATCAGCCTATCCTGCTATCAGGTTGTCAGGACAGTTCTTCCATCTTCTATTTTCTACGGTAGGCCTACTAGTCGTCTAGTAGGCCTACTAGCCTGCTAGCTACCGGTAGCTGAGCTAGGCTATACATGGGCCTTGGCCTACGGTCCTTTCAAAATTGTAACTTCCCCCTAATCATGCTCAGGCTGGGGCAGACATTGTGGCAGAGCACAAGCATGACAAGCTAATTTAGTTTACATCTTCGACGATGGTGGCGCATCATTCATTCAAAACATTGAAAGGACACGAATCAAGGGCGAACTTAGAGGGCAGAATATTCTAGAATGCGTGAATTTTTCATGGCTTCTATTCATTCAATTGTTTCTTGACTTTCTTACGTACCTTTCAGGATACCAAGATTGGGTCATTCGTGCTGCTGCTTTGTATAAACGGCATACTTTCTGGGCGTGCGACAAAACCTCTGTTTGCATGTACGCCATCTTGACGTCTGCCAGTCTTATCGGACTAATTCCCGTACGGCCGCGACTGAGGCAGCGGCTGGCCATCCTCGGCCGTGAAGACAGTAAACGTCATTACGGCCCAGCAGTATGATAACGGGCCATTTTTGCCTTTCTAAGATTTGTCATATCCCCTGAGCGTCCCTTCCCCTCGGTCACAACCAGAACAATGTTGAAAAACGCTATCGATAGGCGCTATTTAGTGTAGGGAGGGGGCTGGACCCTACAC
>NMRB01000627.1:232429-262479 GCA_002633025.1 Notospermus geniculatus
GACTGCAGCAAAGTATTAATTGGGGACCAGCCCCTTCTCGGAGAACGCGCGTTTATGCATGCCCCAGCATCCAGCACCAATTTCGCCATTTCCAAATTGTTCTTGTAGACAGCCACGTTCAGCGGCGTCCCGAGCCTGGTATCACTGGGTACGTTGACGGAAGCACCACCCTTTATAAGAACGGTTGCCATCTCCATGTCACCACGTTCACACAAAAGATAGACGGCCGTTCGACCGCCTTGGTACCCCGGCCCTAATGGAACCGTCACCTTCGCACCAAGATTGATCAATTCGCTGACCAACTCGGTATGGCCCTGCATCATGGCGCAGTGTAAGGGTGCCCTGTTGTTGTCATTGCGACTGTTTATATTTGCACCGTAGTTTACGAGACAACGAACCAAGTCTCGGTTGTCCTTCTCGCAGGCCATGCAAAGGCAGTTACTGAGAGTCTTCATGTCAACAACCACGCGGGATTTCGGACGACAGTGTCCAAGAATCAGTTTCACCAGTCCAAGATTCTGTTTCTCACACGCCATCTCGAGTAGCGTGTCCACGTTCGAATCCGTCAGACCGACAGCCCCGTGACTCAGTAACTCGCGTACGACGTCAACGTGTCCGTTTTCTAGGGCCACATCCATAGCTCCCTCGATCGCCGTTGATGTGTACAACCCACGGCGTAACAAACAGCCAACGACATCACCACTTCCGGTTTCACAGGCAACAAGGAATGGCGTCTGTTCTTCGTTTGTTGTTCTCTTCTCCATTGCTCCCAACTCTAAGAGCGTTTCCACCATGTCTTTGTCCTTGACACCGCAAGCAACATGGAATGGCGTTCTCCCGAATTCGTCTAAGCAATTAATGCTCTCTGTCGCCGCCAGGGATCTGACATCATCGGTGTTTCCCAAGAACGTCGCCACATGTACCTTTGGTCCTAATTCGACTTGCCTTGCCCCTTTCCCCAGCAGCAGTTCAAAGATATCTTTCGCGTAATATTTATAAGCGAGCTGCAATGGCGTCATCTCAACGAACTCACCTTTACTCACTTCCTGAAAGCACGTGGCATTGACATCCGCGCCAAAATCAAGAAGAACGCGAACGACCTCTCTTCCTCTATGAACAACTGCCTCGTGCAATGCCGTAAAGCTTCTTTCGTTCCGGAACGAAGTTTGGGTTTTGTCGTGATCAAGCAGTTTGCAAGTTTTCACGACATCGTTATTTTGACTGGCAATTGTGATAGGGAGTTCCCCACGGAAGTTCATTTGTTTCAACTGTGGATTCATTGGCAACAACATGCCAAAAATAGATTCACAAGCGTCATCACAGCTTGTCGAACTACCGGCGTCCCCGAAGTACTGATACACATCATTATCGCAAGCAGCTCCTTTCTTCTTGCACAGCAAATGCAAAGGGGTATCACCGGTGACGTCATCCATGATGTCAACATTAGCACCACGTGATAGAATATCTCTGCAAATGCGCTCCGCTCTGAATTTGACGGCGGTATGAAGTGGTGTAACACGGTGACTGTTTAAGTCCTCGTATATGAAAGTGACATTGTTTCCTTGAAAACTGTTCAAGAACAATTGCAGGTCGTCTGTTTGACATGCTTTCTCAAGAAGATAAATATCCACCATTTTGATCTTGTGACGGCAAAGCAACAAAGATATTACGAATAATAAATGTCAGTATTAACGGAATGAAACATTGCAACGATGCATGAACAACAACAAGACACACTCTCGCTGATTTTCCTCTCAAAAACAATAATCAACACACATACGTTCGAAAATCCTTTCTTTAGGTTGTTCCGAACAGAAGAAGTGCCTTTTATTCACCTTTTATCGTCAAAATTTGTTACCACAGGCTGTCCGATTCATGAATTGCGTCGTGCTATCATCCTGATTTGCGGACTTCTGCGTAGCTTATTCAGTTTGACCAGTTTGTTTACATCCATCAGCTGATCGACTGAGTGCGCATGCTCATCCGAGGCATCTGATGCGATCATTAACAAAAATATCTACCTTGTCTAAGAATACCTGTAAAGCATTCCTCGAAAATGCCAAAGGTTCAGTTGATTTGCCAAGCAATGGTTTGGCAGACTCCCATCATCAAATCTCGAGCCCATGTCTGCATCATTTACATGAAAAGGTAGATGACTACTACGATTGGNCCTTCCATGAAGCTCCACGGGATATCAAAAACTCGACAATATCAAAGTGGGAGTTTTTATACGCCAGGTACAATGGCGTCAACTGAATAGGCGCTTCGGACATTTTCAAAGAAACTGTCCTTGCTATTTGGTTAATTTCTGCACCGAAGTCCAGAAGCAGCCGACAGTTGTCCGTTCGTCCTGTTTCAGCAGCTGCATGGAGCGGCGTACGAAGAATTCCACTGAGGTATTGAGCCTGTACTGGCATGTACTCGAGAAGTCGGTGTAGCTTTTCAACTGACCTTGATCTGGCTGCTAACATTACAGGTTGCTCAATATTTGAATTAGTGGCCGTTAAGATCGGGCCACATGCGAGCAGATCATCCAAAATGGCAACATCCCTGGATCTAACGTCAGTGCAGTCTTCTTCGTTAAACGGAAGTGCAATATCCAAACAAATTTCATGGAGTGCATTGTTTCCTGTGACGTCATTCCTAAGGTTCACATCAGCGCCTCTAGCCAAGAGTTCTCTGATAACAGTATGCGATCGATGACGTACTGCTGTTACCAGTGGGGTCACGTGACTTCCGTCTTTCTGTCGAAATATCAAATTGACATTTTGATGACCTTGAAGGCATTCCGAAAGTAGGCGAAGGTCATCCGTTTCACAAGCTTCGGACAGCAACCGAGCGATATCCATTCATTTCAGGGCACAGAAATGCAAGTCAGCGTTTCCGTCATTCGAAGTAGGTGATTGAAATGGCAGAGTTATCCTTATAATCCACAGAGCCTACACAGAGAAATATCCTGTATCTTGCCTTGGTTGCACAAACTGCGTACAGTCAATTTACTCCAAGTTTACGGTCGTTATGATGATTTCATCTATTACATCATATTGTATTTCCGGAAGAATTACAAGTAAATAACAAATGTTCTTTGCAATGGAACCATTTTGCTTGACTTTTTATTTGGGCTCTGGACTGAGCATCCCAGAACAGGAACAGCACATCGCCTCATTCAGGTATTGTAACCCACTATGAAGTAGCACTACTCCTTACCATTGTGCACCTGAAGTGTCTACTCTCTCTAGAACAGCAAGTATACATATCTTAGTGCGAGTTTTTTTTGTGTTTGCGGAGCGTGTAGTTACCTATACCTATGTTCATCTAAGCCGAAAATGATAACAAAATTATCAACAAGGAATCCACTCAGTTTATTCTCTTCAACCAGACTTCAAGTCTTGAATTCGTTAGCCTCATCTTTTAAGTAAAGGAATGAAACTAACGATTTAAAAATTGTAACAGGTGTGAAGCTTTACACTTCTAATTTATTATCAATAGCTCTTGGCATTTTCGAACACTCTTCCTCTTTAACGTCATCAGAAGATCACCAATCGCTGCCGCGTTTTCTTGTCGCAACTTTTCATCATTTGACGTCATCTCATTATCGACTAGGCCCTGGCAATCCTGGCGTGCACATGATTTGGACTTGCAGAAAAACGACGCGAAACACATTTTTGCATAATTATTAAGGATAATTTTATTGTAGTAAATATTTACATAAATATGTTCAAAATAAAGGCATCATTGATTTGAACTCCCTATCAATAGGATATACATTCACATCACAAATAATGGGCCCAACTTGGATTATGATTCGAAAGAAAACATGATTATTATGCGGCAGACCCTTGGTATCGAACCAGAGGCATCGCAAAATACCACTATGGTCGTTCGTTCAGTGACAAAATTGCATTCTGCCTAGTGGAGAGCAACAGCAGGATTACCATTTCAGCTGTGAGTGAACGACGCATATGCCTAGTCACTATACACGTCGTTCACATACATGTATGTCTTGTCCGACGACATCTTACTTTGACCCAATGGAATGCGGAAGTCAATGTGGCACAGCTTAGCGGTTTTTAATCTTGCCTGGCGAACATTTGTGGTCGTTCCCTGACTGTTCGCCGGTTTATATTCAAGACCGCGTATGATTAGGTCCGTAGAAAATCCAACTATAAATTTTCCTAATTTCCGCATTCCATTGGGTCAAAGTTAGATGTGGCCAGACTATAATTGAAAATGGTAATCCTGCTATTGTCCTCTACTGTTTTGTGACCGAAGAATGACCACCAGTGAAGATATAGGCACTAAATTGTGAAAGTAGAGTTAAAAGTGCATTGCCTACAAACCCGAAGAAATCAGTGAGGCTGTGTTTGGATCGGATGACACGTGAAACGCGACACGCGACACGGTCTCGACCATTTACATCGGGGACACGCATGTCTCGGTCATTTGACATTCTGTGGTCTTGCCGGCAGGATGGAATCGTCGGAAGAGAAAATGATTGGCCTTTTACTCCTTCTGGATGTAGAAAAAAAGAGATAACGAAGACGGCGGTCGAGTTTTTACGTGTCATTTGATGCAAACTCAGCCTGAGAGATGTCTTCCAATTCCTTGTTGGATGATGACATCCCTATAGAATAGAGACGAGTATTTAAGCCTTCCCCCACTGTCACTGCAACCTTTGACATTTATATATAAAAAGTTAAACGTACGATTAACAAAACAATAGTCTAGCTAAAGCTATTTACAACATCTCATTATATAAAAATAATATACCGAAGGTTTGATGTTTCATGGCACATGTTCCATTTGTCATGGATCGTCCTTTGTGATGGATTGACGTAAGGAACTCTTATAAGAACTGAGAACATTTTGAAAGGTATCATTAAAGGAGCTTGGTATTACCACTTTTTTCTCGACAGCCGGCGCCACCATCGCCAAGCGCGCCACTCTCCAACCCCAGGGACTAATTACGTCATGTACGTCGTCGGCGAATGGACCCGACGTATGTACAACGCGCATTATATAATGGTGTTTTTTGTAGTTCGTATTGCTGCCGCTAGGTGGCTCCCTCTACGTCTGCAGTCAAAATACCGGTAAGAGATCCCATACCGTGTTCCTTTAAGCTGGCACCACACACAAACTCACATAAAGATCATCTCACTCAGTGACGTACGCTCCAAACCTGGAAGCACACACACAAATTCTTGCCAGCGACACGTGACACATAAACCTCGCAGCGATGAGGTAGCACACATAGATTTTTGCCTACAGTCATGGCACGCAAGAGAAATTCCCGTATGTGCCACCAGCTTCAAGCACGTCAAGCTTTGAACTTCCAAAAGGAGTGCCATGTATGGGCGGTTATTTCCGCAGAATTAGACGGGTGCTTGTCGTGCGAGTGTCAAGCAGGCGTAGACGTGAGTGTGGTGTTTGGTGTGTGCATGAAGCAAACACCAGAATTGTGAAAATGCTATTAACGGCCATGAAAAAATCATATGTCAACGTGAAAAATATCATATGCATTAATCAGACGTCTGATTAGCGCATAAGAAATTTTTCACGTTGACATATGATTTTTCACGCCCATTATATTTTCCTCACCGAGTGACTGCTACATGTATAATATGTGTTTACAAACGAATACATCGACTACAGCGCCACCCAACGTCTGATTAACGCGTATGATATTTTTCACGTTGGCCTATGATTTTGTCATGGCCATTATTATTATTTTTACACTTCTAACACACCAAAAACGTCTACTTTTGATTCACGCACACTGCACTCACGTCTACTTCTGCTTCAAGCACGTGCTACACATGTCTATGGTCTGGTTCACTTTCACGACAAGATGTCTAAGGGCCGTATGCACGGGTCGGACTTCAGCCACATTTTCATTTAAGTCCGACTTTTCTCAATGCTTAAACAAAGAGAAAGTCAACTTAAGCTATACTTAAGGCTAAAGTCTGACCCGTGAATACGGCCCTAATTCTGCCGAAATAACCGCCCATAGCCATGGCATGGACGCGAGCAATATCTAAGCCATGCAGGCCGATATTGAGCGTGAAATATGGTTGCAACGCAAATGCCATCTATATTATGAGAGTGCAATAAGGGAGTTTTACTTCCACTGAAAAGTAAAAGTTTTCCCGAAGGCCTTACATGTAGGTGTCTCCTGTGCATGCCGATGCAAACCGTAAGCAATCACGAGTGTACAAAGAGAAGAAATGCGAGGCAAGATCATTTAAGGCAAAGTATTCGGCAAATTCTCAATTCTACGTTCCTACATGTAACTTGCCGATCATTTACTATCGAACCGAGGTTGGACCAACAATAAGTTCCTTTGCCTATTTCAGAAATACAGGATGAAATGGCCGCTGTGTTCAGTATAGGCAAAATTCTGGTATACCGGTAGGCCTATTCGACTTATTATGCACTATACACTCGTGGCATTAGTGTAATTGTTCAGGTTTATCACGACCCGTTTTCCGTTTCCATTCGGGGAGGAAGGGGTGGAGTCCATGAGGTCTTCTTTCACTGCCGCATCTATCATAGCAGTAATCTTACGGGCGAGGTGAGTGGATCCGAGTTTTAGATTTTTCTGACGTAAAATTTCGAGTTGCATATGTATCTTCTTGAATTCTTCCTGCAAAGCAATGAAGATATGAAATACTTACGAAGTTAAGTTCTTCTGAGTTCTCCATACCTTCCGCAGAACTTTGGTCTTTGCTTTAGCCATAGTTTATGGTTAGGCCTATGGGCTGGTTCATACTTGCCCGCGGAACGTCAAGCGCATGAAATGTGTGAATGTGCACACACATTGAAATCGATCATAGTCGGCGTAAAATCCGGACGGAGTATGAACCAGCCCTAAAGCTGCGTTTACCAGACGTCCGGAATGCGGTATAGGGATGCGGAATCCCCGGCGGAACGATATATTGTATACGAAAATGCATTGCATATTCCGCTTCCGCGTTCCACAATCCGCATGTCAGCTAAACGCAGCTTTATGCTGTAGTTCACGTCGAAGAGGCCAAGTCATGAAGGTGAGTGAGTATAAACGCCAGGGCCCGTATGCATAAAGGTGGAATAAGCTTATTCCAGGTATAGCTTCACGCTATAACGTTAGGTTATACCTGGAATAAGCTTATTCCACCTTTATGCATACGGGCCCAGTTGTATGCCTATGGTCAGCTACACGATGAAAGACCAAATGGATTTAGCTTTCCCCAAGCGCTTGTTGATTTCAAGGTGACAGAAATGACCAAGCACAATGCTCCTAATCATAAAGTCCGGCAACATCTAACAACGACCCAATGGAATGCGGAAATTAGGAAATCGATCGTTGGATTTTCTACGGACCTTTAATCACACGCGGCTCTTGAATAACACCTGTGCACAGCGCGAACAATAGGGAAACGACTACAAAATGGTCAACAGGTATGATTAAAAAGCGCGAAGCCCTGCCACGTTACATGACTTCCGCATTCCATTGGGTCGTCGTTAGATGTTGCCGGACTTGAGTTACTTTGAAAACTGACTAACGGCGATGAACATTGCTGACCAATTCACGAGAAAGTACCGAAATGGTCCAATCGACCAACAGAATAGAATGAAATACACGTAATGGATTTTTTTCCGCCCAGTGATTTCGTGCACGAAAAAAAGTATTCATATTCGTACAAAAATGTATTTGTCGACACTGAATTTAACTTGCCACAAAGGTTTTCAAGGAGTCAATTGAAGGCCCCGTAACCGCTGTAACCAACAGAACGACAGTGATGAGTACATTCCTAGCTGAGTTTACATCCTTTGAAAATTCCATCCGGCCGGCAAGACCGCGGAATGTCAAATGACCGAGACATGCGTGTCCCCGAGGATGTACTAGTAAATGGCCGAGACCGTGTCGCATGGCACGTGTCGCGTTTCACGTGTCATCCGATGTAAACTCAACCTAAAACCCCACATGTAATCCTCAACACTCACCTGAAGACTCTTTTCAATATTGCTGCTATATTCGATTTCCTCATTCATTTTTTCTTCTGGTCCAATAGTTTCTCCCGACGTAACAGTACTAAGTAACGTTGTCTGTGCTCCCCCTCCCCCTCGTGGTGCCGCCACGTATTTAGAACCCCGGCTGATTGTTGTTTGTGTCTGATCTTTATTACGATGTTTTATGACGACGTATGCCTTGAAGGAATAGAAGGATTATCCGAGTTAATGGAAGATGACGGAAACATTATACACAAAATGCTTTAGAAAGAAACTTTTGCTTTGAGGGCGCTCCTGTAACCACGACAAATCTGGATGAAGATGAAAAAAGCTTCTGGTGGTCGAGTCAAATAACAATCCACAGAAAAACAGGAAACTGCGTAATGTATCATTTACAGCTTCTTTTTGTAAATTCCCTCAAAATTTGGATACTCTCTGAAGCACAAAGTAATTGCTTGAAGATGCTCTTGGCGCTGATTACTTTTATCTTTTCTTCTCACTGCATCTTCTAAGTAAGTTCGGGCAAAATGTGGAAAAAAATGCCTACTGATGGGAAAACTTACAGCACTTACTTTACTACCGAATAAAAAGGCAAGAGTGACTGTGGTTGTGAGTTGCGTGTGTAGAAAAAGGACTAAATACAACAAATCTGGATTGGATGGCGACTGCAAAAATAACCTGAAATGTAAAAGAAATCTTCGAATTCCCAATTATTTCCGAGGTGGGGAAAATGTACATTATTAGTTTTGGATAGAAAGTGCCTGAGGAAGACCCCGGGTGGGTCGAAAATTTGCAAAATTCGGAGACGACTTTTTGTTGATACTATCATTTTGTGTGTCGTTTTTTTGTGCTTTATGTTGGATATTAGTTTTGGAAATAAGTCCAAACCTACTTGTTTTGTTTTTGAGGAAACACACCACGCTTTTGCATATAACTTGTAACAGCTCCTGGTAAACTGAATTAAACTTGCTTTTTGGACTTAAAACTGAGTATTCCACCAGTTCGCTGATTTTCTTCGACAGAACCTCGTGACTTAAGGCGCTGCTCCACGTGACAGTTTTCTGTCGAAAGTTTGCTGTCAGACAGTAATAACTTCTGTCATACAGTACTGTATGACAGCAATTATTGCTGTCGGAGACCAATAATTGACTATGACAGCAAACTTTCGATAGAAAACTGTCACGTGGAGCGGCGCCTTTAGCTTTCTTCCTTCTAAAAAAATGTCACCCAAAATAGAATGGCACTTGGAACGCGCTTTAATTCGTCAAAATAAAAGTATAGCTCCAAGACATACATGTACAGACTGACATACTTACATCGATATATTTAAAAACAAGGACAAGAGTGTTTCATTGTATATGGCCCAACTGATGAATCTACTTTCGTTGAATTCAGATGGTGCCTTCCTGACGACGATACAGAGTCTGATACCCCAGAGCAACAGGAGAAGTTCGGCTGGAAGTACACAAGAGCCGGCAATTACCACACGTAAACCGATCCCGCCTTCTCGAGTTCGAAAGTCCGTCGGCTTGAATTCGATCACGCCATTCGGTCGGGTGACAACTTTTCAAGGGAAAAACCAGACACGTGTACGGCTTGGTGGGTGACGTACGTGATCAAATTCAAGGCGACCCAAACTCATAGGGCCGTATGCACCAAGCAAAGATTATCTTGAACTCAGGTTGAGCCACAACGTTTCCATTGTCACGTCATGCCCTGGCAAACCTGAACAATTGAAAAGTTGTGGCTCAACCTGAGTTCAAGATAATCTTCATTTGGTGCATACGGCCCATAGTGATCATGTGCACGTGGAAGCCACCCTCCCAAAGCAGGGGTTTTCACTAGCTCCTCTTCATCCACTTACACAAACTTTGTGTGTGAGTGTAGGAAGAGGAGCGAGACCAAAGCCCTGCGATGGGAGGATGGTACAAGCTGGTGACACCAGCTTCAAATCGCAGGTACTACGAATCGAAAGGTAAAACCAGTGTTTCTCCCATTTTGGGATAATTAAACGGTGCAAGACTACCTGGATGGATCTTGTTAACTGAAAGATTGGGTGCCAAGGTGCAACGTCGCGAGAAGCAACCACCCGAACTGATTGGACAACTCACCTACTGCTGCGCAATAATCCCAGACGTCGAATGAACACTGGAATGCCTTTAAGCCACTTGTGTGTCTACCTAAAATCAATATCAGACACAAATTTTTCATTTATGAAAAATAATTACCATTTTTTCTAGTTCGTTTCGATGAAATAAAGAAGCATTGAACATCTTGCGAACTTCGTAAACATATCGTAGTTTCGCATCCGGCGGTCGTTGATGATATGCAGAATAAACGCCATTTCTGGCAATTGTCAGACATCTAGGGCCGTATTGAAGAAGGGTGTTTAAGACTCAGACGCGTGTAAGTTCGTCAAATGCATGGTAGAAGTGTATGCTACACGTGTCTAAAGGCGGTGACAGAGTGGCGCGTACGCAGCGCATCCTGCAGGCGTTCCGCCAATCAGATTCTTCGGTAGGTGTTTTGGTCCGTGTTACCGCCTCCTTGATTGGTTGAACGCTTCCCGACGCGTTGCTTAGGCATAATAATGGCCAATACACAGGATCCAATTTTTCATCCAATTTTTTTCAAATTCAGATTCTGGGCCTATTGGGGCTTCAATGTATAAACCCGCATGTTGGCTTTTATTAAGCATATTCAGAAAATTGGATGAAAAATTGGATCGTGTGTATTGGCCATTTAAGTCTTAATCGCGCGATGATCACCCTTTTTGAATACCGCCCTTGTTAATATCCCAGTACACCACACAAAATGCTGTCGTTCTGCACCAGTAGGCTAGGCGTCACGCAAATCTGTCATCGGTTGAATGCGAACTGATTAGCCGTCAAATCTGACGCTTTCAACAGTCACAAGAGAATGACCTTGGCGTGTGTTGATCGAAAGGAACAAACAACATTGGTGAAATTGACAAAATGAGGGTACATCCTGTGATGGTCAAAAAGCAACGGAGCTGAAATCTGCACGCCATTTAATTGGTCAATTTTTCCCGCGTCATTATAGCTGACCTATTTCCATTACCCCATCGCGTACAATGACAAAAGTGGATAAAGAGATTAAGGTTGATTCAAGCACAAACGCCCTTGTGATTGTCATTCTTCAAACGATATCTCCAGACACCATATACCGAAAACACATCATAGGTGTCGCTGTCAGTCAACCGTGAGGAGCTGAGGAAGAACAGGATATCCAGTATGGCGAGCAGTACTCGGGTCAGTCAGTATAAAGCTGCGGTATACGGGATGCGGAAGCGATATGTTGTATCCGAAAATGCATAGCTACCGCTTCCGCATTCCGCATTCCGGGTGTCCAGTAAACGCAGCTTAATACGTGTTGTTGTCCTGTAGGCCTACGTGACTGTGGACACGCCAGTATTTTTTGTCATTCTATGCGGTGGGGTAATGGAAATAGGTCAGCTTTAATGCTGCGAGTGTTAAGCTGAATATTCGTGACTCACTTACCTATTTAAGGTAAAACTAAGTGTGGGAACAGAAACCAATAACTTGCAGAGTACATGTACATGTAATTGGTTTTTGTTGTTGTAAGTATGACATACACGTAATGGTAGTTTTAATAACGAAAGCAAAGATTGATGATCATGAGCATCCGGAGCCAATCGTGCACATTACGGCGTAGAAGTATGAATCAAGCTTTAGTCGGATTTTTTGCGTCAAAATTTTGAGATTTCGAGTCACTTTGCATAACCCTTAATTCATACCAGAGGCCTAGAAGGACAAGAGCCTGACATGATGCAGGGTATTACATCTTTCTGTGGCTCCAAAATTTGCAGAAACAGCACTGAATAAGTGAAAAAAACGTTGACTTTTTATCAAAAAAATATCACATCCGAGACCGTGGAATTGCCCGTACTCGGTTGTTACTCCACTTCTCTTACCCTGTATAACTTGTGGTCGGCCTACCACTGTCCTCACTGTCATCCACGCAAGGAAGATCAAGACGATTAACGATAACCGCTTGATTAGGTCGGTATCGGAGATTTTCACCCTTTGAGCAGATTTCACTCGAAACACCACTGATATTCTGAAAATAGGAACAATAATGCAAGGCTGATCGATTTCACCCACTACATCCGATTATTCCTTTGTTGTTACATGTAGCAAGCGAATTATGAGTCCAAGCTTATGAACTGCGCAATCGTCGGGGGTTGAGCCATCAATATAATGCAAAATACCAAGGTTCTACCAAAAGAGCTATCGCAACTCCAACGTTAAAGAGGTTATCGCGCCTTAAGGCCCGTTTACACATGCAACTTTTCATCATATGCAATTTCATGCAACTTGTTGCATAATCTGATGAGAACAAAAATTTCATCAAAGTTGCATGTGTAAACGGGCATGCAACTTGTTGCAACTAACTACTGCAACTTGTTGCAAAATTAGGATCCAGATCCTATTTTCTGGTGAAGTTGCAACAAGTTGCACGTCGCTGGCCAATGAGAATACAGCAAAAAATCATGTGACGTCTACTAAAGCCAAAATGGCTGCCGAACAAAGGATTCCCGCCAAAATTCCTGCAATGTTGCGGACTTCTGCAACTTATCGCACTGAATGTTGCAATGTGTAAACGTCACAGGTAAATTGCAACAAGTTGCAGATTGCAGCAACTTGCAACTTGGTGCAACGTAGTGTAAACCGCCCTTTACGAGCAGTATTTGAAAATGTCCCTCTAAAAACCTGGATGTTGTATAAAGATGTAACACTTTTGATCAAAGAAAGTGTTTGATAAAAAACATCCCATTGATTAGGGCCTAGCCTATTCCTTTACATATACAACTTTTAATAAGGCCGATGAAGGAGTGAACAACTATTTACGTGTACATGTATATGTTTTGATACTCCTACATGTACATGTACAACCCATCAATAAAAAGTGTTACATCCTTATTGGACTCAGAGTAGACGCGCGTGAGACAGCCTCTTTAAGCAGCGATGGAAGCTGGAAACTTTCCATAATAGGGAGGTTTATAAATCAACGATAAACGAAAACGTTAACGACAACGTAATTTTCATACTACATTCAGATTTTACATGTACGGTATATTCATTTTCGGTACAAAAATAACGTTGTCGTTAACGTTTATCGTTTGATTTCTAAACCTCCCTAATGTTTTATCTGAGACGATTACTTTGATTACGACTTGTATCAATCTTATCACATACCTCCATGTTTTTAATAAAAGAGCACCGTATGATATTGAGAACCCTAACTCTCTAAGCCATAGACGCAATGAGCATGTTACCTCCGTTGCTTCGAAGTAACTGACTATCATCTGGAAATTAAAAATTCAAGAGTGCAGCTTTATTGCATCCTGAAGAAATCAGGTGCTCTTAGCATCTTTCACGCACAAGGTCCGAACTTGGAAGCGATGCTAAGAGGACCTGATTTCTTTAGGATGACTTTATTAAGGCAGTAACGAGGCGGTCAAGGGGGCCGATGGTAATGCTGAAGGAATGAAAGGTTCTTAATATCAGACGGCCGCTGGCTCGAGACTTGGCAAACTGAAAATTAATCTGTCTCAAGTCTAGCCGGGACCTCGTCATGTGTTTAGACGTTGATAAGGACTACCACATCGCCATAAGGATCAATACTGCAGAAACACCTACCGGACTGTATAAAAGAAAGGCTCCAAGTAAGATTATTTTTAGGAGGACTGGACTAGCTGCCTTCATGATCTGAAAAAAAACGCCGTGGTTTTTCCAAAAAGCAGCAAAGCAAGATGGTATACGGTAGTTTTCGCAAAGCAACCCGAAACGCCAACGCGAATATCTTTCCTTCTGTTCGGTGCTCTCTTCATGGCATCGAACAATGGGTTTGGTGTTTGCGTTGGCGTTTCGGGGGCTTTGCGAAAACTCCCCAGTATCAGCGTTTACGCGAGATCAAATTTTTTTTTAGCCCTTTAAAGGTTTGGTCAACAAAAAGTAGATCTTTTGGTACTAGTGCAAGAAGACACAGCATTTCAAAAATTGCTCTGCTCCTGAGACGTAGAGGAGACCGGGGCCCGTATTCTAGAAGCCTCCTTAACTCTTAAGGTCCACTTTAAGCTTTTGTATTCTGTCCTGCAAACAATAGCTAAAGCTAAACCTTAGAGTTAAGAAAGCTTCTAGCGGCCCCGGGACTTCACTCAATTAGAGATTTTTCGCAAAGCACCCGAAACGCCAACGCGAACGCCAAACCCATTGTTCGATGCCGCGAAGACAGCAGCGAACAATTAGAAAATTGACTCTAAATTGATAATGGCTTAACGTGACTTCTACGGCTTACCTTGACTTCTCTATACGCCCACACGAAACACATAATGACAGGGATGCTGGCCATGACTAAACAGCTCAGTCCCAGCAGAATACCTCGCTGGATCCAGTCTAAGCTAATAACACATGGCCGATTGTCGGTACACTCGTCACAACCCGGAGCGCACTTCAGACAGTTGAAATACTCGTCGTAGTAGTTGTCTTCGCCCTAAAAACATATTCAATTGCTGCAAATTAAGGCGTATACATACCCGTCTTTCGGATGTCCCCCTGCATTGTTTGTCACAGGATTAAGGGTCTTGGTCTCTCTAGAGTCCAATTCAATGGTGCAGCTTAATCCGTAAATGTATTGTTGGGGGACATCACATATCGGGACATTAGATTCTATTACACCAGTCGTCGAGGTTGCGTTCTTACTTCAAGCTTTAACTCAGAAGTAACTCAAACTTTGAATGAGAGGAAGGGGCGGAGCGGTTCACTAAAGACTGCGCTCAGAATCCACAACAGTTAGACGTATAGATTCAGCTCAGACAAAATTATTGTGCAGGAAAAGACATGCGTATGGTTTGCTTTGAAAAAGAACGTTTCAATTTTTACCACTGTTTGAAACGTCATACGGATATTAAAAGTAAGGAGAACATGACTGGTGATCATGAAATCATAAGGGAGGTTTAGAAATCAAACGATAAACGTAAACGTTACCGACAACGTTATTTTTGTAGCATGAAAAATAACGTTGTCGTAAATTTTACCTTTATCGTTTGATTTCTAAACCTCCCTATTACCAGAGGCAATCGAGACGATAAGCATACATAAGAAGTCGCTGGGATACGTGGGTGAAAACTAGCAAATGCTTTTACTTCCTTTCTGCTNAATAATGCATACATGACTCGCGCGATGTGTGTGTATTTGGAGAAAGAATATTTAATTGATTGCGGTAATTATGACCAAAGGGATAAAATAAGAATTATCCTCAACCTATACATAATGATATCTGATGACGTTGATATACGTCAAATGAGTGTTGTATTGTTTTTGAATGCATAAATGTTTTCAACTGGTGCTTTGGTAACACCATAAATGTCAAAAAGACGTGAATACTATAGAATAGTGACCGACTTTACTCTCTGGTTCGGTAAGAACCTAATGCCTTCGACCTGCAGAAGTCACTGGATGCCATGTCTTGATGTTGCTCTATTGACTGACTCAGGGTGAATACAGTGGCGCCACCAAATAGCCTGGTAGTCTATCATGTTTCGGAGGTGTTTTGAAAGTGCCTTATGGTCGTTTGCATTTCTCTTGACCACCCCCGTGGCGTGGTGGTCTTTTTTTAGTGCTCGGATCTCCAGTTTTTGTTCATGCAGTTCAGCTTTAACTCTTAAGGTCCACTTTAAGCTTTTGTATTCTGCCCTGCAAACAATAGCTAAAGCTAAACCTTAGAGTTAAGAAAGCTTCTAGCGGCCCCGCGACTTCACTCAATTAGAGATTTTTCGCAAAGCCCTCGAAACGCCAACGCGAACGCCAAACCCATTGTTCGATGCCGCGAAGACAGCAGCGAACAATTAGATCTTCGCGTCGGCGTTTCGGGGGCCTTGCGAAATATCTAAATTAATAATGGCTTAACGTGACTTCTACGGCTTACCTTGACTTCTCTATACGCCCACACGAAACACATAATAACGGGGATGCTGGCCATGACTAAACAGCTCAGTCCCAGCAGAATACCTCGCTGGATCCAGTCTAAGCTAATAACACATGGCCGATTGTCGGTACACTCGTCACAACCCGGAGCGCACTTCAGACAGTTGAAATACTCGTCGTAGTAGTTGTCTTCGCCCTAAAAACATACTCGATTTCTGCAAAGGTGTATACATGTACATACAGGTATGATAAAATCTAAGGCTGCCTTTACATAGAAGTACGGAATACGGAAACGCCGATTAACAATAGGGAGTTTTCGCAAAGCCCCCGAAACGCCAACGCGAATGCCAAACCCATTGTTCGATGCGACGACGAGAGCACCGAACAAAACGATAGACGTTCGCGTTGGCGTTTCGGGGACTTTGCGAAAACTCTATAATGGCTTCGCAATCGTCAATCCATTTGAAGCCTTTGTTCCCGGCGTTTTCGGATACCGTATACTTCTATGTAAAGGAAGCCTTATGTCCTTGTCTTTCTTATGTCTCCCTGCATTGTTTGTAACAGGATTAACGACCGTGGTCTCTCTAAAATCCTACACAATGGTGCCGCTTAATCCGTAAAAGCATGTTGAAGGACATCACATACATGTATCGGGGGACATTAGATTCTATTAAACCGGCCGTCGAGATTGCGTTCTTACTTCAAGCTTTAACTCAGAAGTAACTCAAACTTTGAATGAGAGGAAATGGCGGAGCGGTTCACTAAGGACTGCGCTCAGAATCCACAACAGTTAGACGTATAGATTCAGCCCAGACAAAATTATTGGGCAGGAAAAGACATGCGTATGGTTTGCTTTGAAAAAGAACGTTTCAATTTTTACCACTGTTTGAAACGGCATCGTATACGGATATTAAAAGTAAGGAGAACATGACTGGTGATCATGAAATCATAAGGGAGGTTTAGAAATCAAACGATAAACGTAAACGTTACCGACAACGTTATGTTTGTAGTATGAAAAATAACGTTGTCGTAAAGTTTACCTTTATCGTTTGATTTCTAAACCTCCCTATTGCCAGAGGCAAGCGAGACGATAAGCATTTACAATGTAGAAGTCACTGGGAAATATGAGTGAAAACTAACAAATGCTTTTACGAGTACATGTACTTCCTTTCTGCTGTAGAAATGTATTGGAGAATCGTGTACAAAACTGAAGTAAAAGCATTTACTCGTCCTTATTCATACACATGTACAACCCAATGTCTGGTACTAGTATTCAGACCAAAACTCTACCTACGTTCATTTTTTTCTCGTGCTCGTTCTCGATCTCTGAGCCGTTGAAATATTTGAAGAGACTCTCTGGTTCAGGGAAATAGTAACCCTTCTTGCAGTAGCACTTGTAGGAACCTCGACGGAACCCTAGCCCCTGAACTGGCACACACTTGAAATAAGAGAACATGGGTGTTACTAGGAGTTTCATTGTTAACTTGGACAACAACTTTGGTAGCTGCAGCTGTAGGCCTCATTGAATTTGCTTCTGGTAACATCATAACGCTAAGTTGCCAATCGTGGACTTGTGTGTCAAAAGTACTCTACGTGACTGTGGACACGCCAGCAGTGTGAGTTGTCCCCAAATGGAGACCTGCAAAATGACAGCACATGTCATATTCAACAGGCCTACTTAATTATATTCATAAACATACTTAAGTCAAAGTGACATTTACTTATCTTTTGTGTTGAACAAAGGATAAGTGTCACACTTAGACTTAAGTAGTTCTATGAATATGGGCCCAGGGGCTTGTTTCATAAAGTGACATTAAGCTAATGGTACCATTAACGTCAACACATTTTCCATTTGGTTGAAGGTACCATTAGCTTAATGTCACTTTATAAAACAGGCCCCTGGTCGTGAACCCACTTAAGTAGGATCATATATAATATGTAATGTCCACAGTTAGTCGATTTGCGACGGCCGTATCACTTCTATTCCGATTAATTGGGGACACACAGTCATATACATTACATAAAGGTAGATTTCATGCGCGTCCCCATTTGTGTAGTATAGGGTGATGCGTCCCCGTTTGAGACAAGATACGCGGACGGATGTGCTTGTGATCCCACAAATTAGTACCTTAAGTTTGTTTGATTGTGATGTGGTTTTCTGTTCATCAGAAGCGACAACGTCAGACAAGTGCAAAAATCTGTGCTCTGATTAGCAAGTGGCAAGATGAGTAAACTTAGTGCAGCCAGTTCAAACACTGATATTTATTACAGGTTTAAGGCCAACACGACATCTAATCAGAATTCTTCCAAGCTTTTCATCCGGGCACGTTTTCAGCAATGCGGAAAAGGTCAAGGCTTCAACCGAACAAATTATATTCTGAATTACAGGCGGATAATGTTTTAAGACAATGTTATCTACGTAAGACTCGTACCACGCGTACATCCATAATGGATTAGTTAGGTTCTTAAAGAGAAAATTATTACCTCTGTTGTATCCTCCTTGCATTTAGATGAACCAGCGAAGACATTTGTTCCCATATCTGACGACCCCGGTGAGCTCGGGCATTGATTGATGTCCACTTTTTGTAGTTCTATATCTATACCGCTTGTCCCCCTGCATCAAAAACAGGTGATAGATTACTCGATATGGCAGAGGTGGGGGTAATGACTATCAGGTAGAAGGAAGGGAAGACAGCTACTTTGTCGCTTAGTCTCTGGGAATGTGCCGTGTAAGCTGTTCTGGCTTTGGGCAAGGTTACTTTAGTACGGAATTCACATCCGATTTGACCAGAAAGCAGGCCTATCAACTTTATGGAATTTTGACCAGTCAGTTCGATCATATAATGCCCAATCACACTGAGCTAGTTCTCAGTACTTTCTTGAAAATTTTGCCGAACGGGCTCAAACTGTCTGCGAACGGAGTGGACGTAGTGGCAACTTTTTACAGTCTTTTTACGAACTTCATGGACGGGAAGGGTGCTCCAGAACATCGAGGCATTATTTTGCCAAGGGTTACACGTTCTAGCCCGTTTTACCATTTTTTAGGACGGGGCAGGACGTTTTGAGAACGACTTCAGTGTGATGGGGGTATTAGGTACGGCTCCAAGTGAGCGTTTTCTCGTGGGAGTTGGCTCTCTTTGGGCAATTTAGCCATGAAAAATTGCGGGCAGTCGTGTTTCTGTCACTGGTCAAGGCGTAAGCCAGACTCGAGGCGGATCCAGGATTTGGGAAAAGAGGGGGCTTCCTGTGCTAGGAACATTGAAATTTGCGCCAAGTTCCAGAATTTCACGGTCGATTTTACAGATTGATTGGCGTGCGCGGGGTGCACCCCCCCCCCCCCTTGGATCCGCGCCTGTATAAAGACGTCAGGAAGCCAATAACGGTGAATTGCCCACTGAGAGAAGCGGACTAATCGTGGAGGAGCGCCCTGATCGAAGGAAAGCCATACACCGAGGGTGTGAAATGGAACTCTACAACGCCCTGTTCCAGCAAGACAACAGGCCTCAAGATGAGATTAAATGGCTTTGGGCCGTATTCTAGAAGCTTCCTTAACACTAAGGTTTTCCTTTAGCTAATAGGGAGGTTGATCAGCGACTTATCACGAATCCTTATACATATACGGATCGAAATGTACACAAAACGTGTCCTCGTTCGGAATTCTATCAGTACATGTATACGTATACGGATTCGTGATAAGTCGCTGATCTCAATCTCCCTATTGTCTGCAGGGTAGAATACAAAAGCTTAAACTGGACCTCGGAGACAAGGAGGCTTCTAGATTACGGGCCTTTATGCAAGCAATTATATCGGTGATGATTGATAAGCTGAGAAATTGTCGCCCACATTTTACACTAATATAGCCTAACATTAGGGAACGACAATTGACAACACCGTGACATTAATCGTATCATAACTGCGTCGTTTAACGCTATCGACTATCGCGGAGAAATAATGTGTTACCCCGTTGAGAAAATGAATGACGACGATTTACGGATTTATGGGTTTTTTTAAGAATCTAGAGGTACGTGACAACATACACCAGATGTAGTCGTGTGAACGGATAATCGAATATCTGATAGATTGTTATTGCAAATAAAGGAAAACTGATTCTCATCATAATGTCACATGGTGTGCAATGTACTCAGCATGTAATGAGTTTTCTAATAAGGCCCGTTTACACGGTTCAACAGTTTGTTGAAAGGTGTTGAATGTTGAAAGCTGTTGAACGTTGTTGAAACCTGTAGAACCGTCTAAACCCCCTTTCAACACACCTTTCAACAGGTTTTCAGAAATAGGAACATGTTCCTATTTTTGCAACTTGTCGAAAGCTGTTGAAAGGTGTTGAAAGGGGGTTTAGACGGTTCAACAGCTTTCAACAACGTTCAACAACTTTTGACGTTCAACAGCGTTCAACATGTTGAACCGTGTAAAAGGCGACGAATAGACTGACGGGCACCCGGTTTTTGCGCGCGCGGGGGGGNNAGCACTACCCGAATGACAGCTCTGCCATTTGCTCTATTAATTAAGTCATTTCTTACTACGGTTGTGAAGAGTGGTCCGAGGTTCACGTTTTCATTGGCTGGTGCAGGTAAAATCACCACCGTGATTTATGTCGTGAACGATAGACGAGTACCAAAATGCCCACACTAGGCGACATCATATTTATACCGTTCAAAGTAAGTACGCGTATTATTGTTAGTATAGATCAAATTTGCAAGCGCCATCTTGTCAAGAATTAGGTCATCACCATGGAAATTCTTTCCTCGACTGACGATTGGTTCTCCCATCCCCAGAGGGGGAAATCACCATGACGTCACCGTTGACCTAATATTGGCAAGATGGCTGCTTGGGAAACTCATCCATAAGTCACATACTTAAAATGGAAGTTCCCTTTTTCGTCTACTCCAAAGAAAGGCACACTGTAGGTCATCATCCAAATGTTTCCTCCTCCGCAGTCAAAATAAGGCAACGTCCAATGACCATCTTCGTAACGAACCGTCAGACTCCGGTCGATTTGTACCGGTCCTAGTGACGTCGGGCTGATACGCATGCTCTCTTCACCTAAAATGAGAATCAGAAAAGTTGACCAGAATTTGGAAATATTATTTAGCACTCAGTGATGGTGGCACGGCCCGAGGGGATACCATACATTCAGGATAATAGCGAGGTTTCGCAAATCTGACGAAACGCGAAGTACGAAATACGAAATTCAACTTCATTTCCAGGACCTGATGTATTTCTGGAGATGGTTGGTATCACAAATGTCCCTGCTGCAAGTGCGTCTTTTAGCACAACATGTAGGACCGAGAGAGTAATGTTATGGTGCATCTTGAATTTTTAAATTTCTAGTTCGTAGCTACGAAGTGGAAACCAAAGATAAATTTCAAAGTTTAATATACACCGTAACTCTATCGGTCTAACGTCATACGCTAAAAGACGCTCTTGCAGTAGGCGATATTAGTGGTACCAACTATCTCCTGAAATACATTACGTCATGGAAATGAAGTCCAATTTCGTATTTCGTACTTCGTTTTTCGTCAGATTTGCGAAACCTCGCTAATAAGGAAACCTTGAAGATGAGCCGTCGGGTAGTCAAACGTGTAGGAAAGGTAAGAATAAAAAAATTATAAAGGTCGATGAATAAACAGGAGAAATAAAAATCATTGGATACTACAAACATTATCGAGGCTCATCGACAAACAAAAAAAATCCGCTTTTGCGTATAAGTATAAATCTCCGTATGCATTCAGAATTTTTCAAACCGGCGTCATATCTCACAAACTGCCAATGTAATGCTGATCTCGCAATATGATTTTTTTACACGGACACGCTGCATCAGCTACATGTAATTCTAAAGACATCGGATAACCAGGGGTCGATCGAAAAATATGTCATTCTCATCACTTTGCATGTATGTTTACAGGTACAGGTTAGACACGTCAGTAACTTCGATAAAGAACGAAATAACAAACAGTTCTGTCACTGCTCGTTGGAAAAAATCTCGCCCGTTTGTTTGATTGTCTATGCCTTTATGAAGCGTTTGTCGTGTTTGCCGGAGGCACCTCAGCAGTCCCTAATGCTAGATTGATGCCATGGATCTTTCGTGTTGATACGGTGGAAACGTTCCAACGGAGGTGCTTTTTAGATTTCAGGTAACGACGGAGCATTTGTTCGGTATTAGGCCAAAAAATAAATCATCTGTTTCTTGTCCAGCAACTCAGCAAATTGATGCGAGCATGCGATTTTTTTTTTATATTCCAATAATTTCTTTTCAGTTATCTTCATGGATGAGGGGAAATATTACCAGCAAACTATCTCTCTACATGTTTAAAGCACAAGTTTCATGAAAAATCAATATAATTTCAAGTGATGATTAAACATTTCTATGCATTTTATAGAAGGTGCTGCGGAAGTAAAGTGAGAAAATTTTAAATTGATGAGAAAAAAAATTCGATGCAAAGGGCTCGGGAGTGACGCGGGCGCGGACAAGAAACATACTTTTTCGGCCTAAGGCTTCCCTTACATAGAAGTATACGGTATACGAAAACGCCATTTAACAAAGGCTTCAAGTGGATTCACGACCGTGAAGCCATTGTTAACCGCGGTATTCGTATACCGTATAGTTCTATGTAAAGGAAGCCTTAGTGATGTTTCGCAAATCTGACGAAACACGAAGTGCGAAATACGAAGTTCAACTTCATTTGCAGGACCTATTTCTGGAGATGGTTGGTACCACAAGTGTCCCTGCTGCCGGTGCGTCTTTTAGAATATTATGCAAGACCGAGAGAGTTATGGTGCATCTTGAATTTTTAAATTTCCACTTCGTATCTACGAAGTGGAAACGAAAGATAAATTTCAAATTTTAATGTACACCGCCGTAACTCTATCGGTCTAACGTCATACGCTAAAAGACGCTCTTGCAGCAGGCGATATTTGTAGTGCCAACCATCTCCTGAAATACATTACGTCGTGGAGATGAAGTCCAGTTTCGTATTTCGTACTTCGTGTTTCGTCAGATTTGCGAAACCTCTCTATTGTGTGAGGATGGAAAGGTTGAAGCCATTACACTCACAGGCAACTTTCTAATGTACATGACTGTAATAGATTTAAAACAAGCATACCTATTGCGACACTTCCTGACAACAATCGCGACTCTGAGGCTGTCTAATCGATATTTTACATCATGTGCTTCACGCACACCATCACCAACAACTCTTCAATATGTCTGGAAGTATTTTCAAGCGAATGGCGACAGTTCCTGCCGTGACGGTGAGGTAAAGTTACTCGCTATCCCAATACATGTACTTTACTTCACTTCTTCTTCCGTTATGGCAATATTTGTGACGTTGTACGCAGCTTCAAGTGCCACGTCGAGATGTTAAAAAATATATACTGCGACAAGTGATGCTTGAGCTGACTCGTTTCGTTCAGGTAAAAATCTACTTACTCGAACGTTATTTATAAATTGTTAGCGATCCGCGGAAAGGAAGTAATGGTTTCTGGAAAATGTGCTAGCGTTTTTTATCTCCAGCACTTGGCTGGGAATTGAAGTCCGTGAACTTTACGGGAGCTGATGTGAACGAGTGGTTGCCCAGGCCACAAGCAATGAATTCTATATAGCCTCGTGTTTTTGATTGGTTCCGGTGTCACGTTTTTCAATGTGCCAACGTGACATTACAACAGATTGACGAATAAGGCGCGACTTGACAATGAGCGACACACAGAGAAACAGTGAGTCAGTTTCCCACTGTGTTCCAAACAATGGGAGTCACACAGAAAAATGGCTACACTGAAAAACATTACACCTGATCACACTGCAACTGGGATCCGTGTTGCTTGTCGGCCATTTGTATCACGTGATCGACCGAAAAACAGCCGATCATGTGATAAAATGGACGACAGGCTGCACATTTCTGAGATTGGGAACCAGCAGCTTCCGTCCAAAAATCCGCGATGGAATTGTGGACGGATGCGATCGAGAACACTCACATCCGTCCAAAAGTCCTTATCCGTGATTGGTCGATTTTATGCGGATATTAATTCGCGATTTTATGGGGACATAAAATACGAATTTATATGGACATTAAATAAATAGTGCGATTTTATATCCACATTAAAAACTCAGCTGCGATTGGTTGATTTAGTGTGGATATAAATTCTTGATTTAATGTGGATATAAAATCGGAATTAATGTGGACATTAAATATGAATTGTGTCCACTCCGGCCTGCGATAACCGTGTAGCACGTAGCCAACATGTTCGTCCGCAAATACGAAGATGTTGACATTCTTTCTGCGTCAACACTCCACTGCTTCCAGCGAGGTAGAACGAAAAGAATATAGCTGTACCGTCCTCGTAGGCCATGTGGGCGTTTCCTTTTTATCTGAAACGCAACTCTAGGAAGAAACTCTCCCTCCTCTTTTTTTCACAGCTTCCCGAAACATAGATTAAAAAAATACGTGAAATCTTTTTCATGTACGATAAATTAAAATTCCATGTACCCCGTTTCATACATACTTGTAACTCAGCAAACAGAAATTTTTTATTTTTGAACCTTCTGGTCATGATTTTTTCTGTCCAATTTGAGCAGCTAAAGCCATATCTCAATAGTAGTGGTTTAAGGAATTGATACCGAACTGGAGGTATTGGTTGTCTCACCAAACCCGCGAGGGTGGAGCTAAAATGCAGACCTAAACCCGAGGCGCTTCGCCGAGGGTTTAGGTCGGAATGACAGCTCCACCCGAGCGGGTTTGGTGAGACGACCAATACCGACAGTGAGGTATCAATTTCTATTCTAAACCACCTTTCCATAAACCTTTCTGGCACTAAAACATTCAATAGGCCTGTTATCGCGTCACTGATTGCACAATCCTTAGGTGCTGGGAACAGTCTGTGACGGAATAAACGGACGAAAACGAAGAGCTAAAAAACGAACAACCAAACACGCCGCCATTTATTTTCTGACTCCCTCACTCCCGACGTCCTCAGGACGCCGCGTGCGTAGAACTACAACAAAGCAACATACACGGGGCGCCAACTGCGCCAAAACATTCTCCCCCTCATGAACATGAAGTAATTGAAATAAAGAAGCATTGAACATCTTGCGAACTTCGTAAACATATCGTAGTTTCGCATCCGGCGGTCGTTGATGATATGCAGAATAAACGCCCTTTCTGGCAATTGTCAGACATCTAGGGCCGTATTCAAGAAGGGTGTTTAAGACTCAGACGCGTGTAAGTTCGTCAAATGCATGGTAGAAGTGTATGCTACACGCGTCTAAAGGCGGTGACAGACTGGCGCGTACGCAGCGCATCCTGCAGGCGTTCCGCCAATCAGATTCTTCGGTAGGTGATTTGGTCCGTGTTACCGCCTCCTTGATTGGTTGAACGCTTCCCGACGCGTTGCTTAGCCATAATGGCCAATACACACGATCCAATTTTTCATCCAATTTGTGTTGAAATTCAGATTCTGGGCCTATTGGGGCTTCAATGTATAAACCCGCATACATGTTGGCTTTTATTAAGCATATTCAGAAAATTGGATGAAAAATTGGATCGTGTGTATTGGCCATTTAAGTCTTAATCGCGCGATGATCACCCTTTTTGAATATGGCCCTTGTTAATATCCCAGTACACCACACAAAACGCTGTCGTTCTGCACCGGTAGGCTAGGCGTCACGCGAATCTGTCATCGGTTGAATGCGAACTGATTAGCCGTCAAACCTGACGCTTTCAACAGTCACAAGAGAATGACCTTGGCGTGTGTTGATCGAAAGGAACAAACAATTGGTGAAATTGACAAAATGAGGGTACATCCTGTGATGGTCAAAAAGCAACGGAGCTGAAATCTGCACGCCATTGGTCAATTTTTCCCGCGTCATTATAGCTGACCTATTTGTATGTGGGATAATGTGGGGTGTACATGTATAATGGAAATAGGTCAGCTTTAATGCTGCGCGTGTTAACCTGAATATTCGTGACTTACTTACCTCTTTAATGTAAAACTAAGTGTACCTGCGTGGGATCAGAAACCAATAACTTGCAGCGGAGAACATGTAATTGGTTTTTGTTGTTGTAAGTATGACATACACGTAATGGTAGTTTTAATAACGAAGGGAGAGATTGATGATCATGAGCATCCGCAGCCAATCGTGCACTTCTACATGCACGTTACGGGCAAGTCCACGCCCGGTAAAATTCGGGATACTAATTTTTTGACATGTTCAGTGCGGTCTCTGCAACTCATGGCACCAAAGGACCATTAAGTACCCTGCATCATGTCAGGCTTGTGTCCTGCTATGCCCCTGGTATGAATTAAGTTTGTTGTGATTCATAATTAGCAGACTGGGCCGTCACGCGGTACCGTGATTCGCGCTTTACCGTGACTTCCGTGCTGAAAAGAGGAAGTGGATCGAATGTGGCGCAACCGCACAACTGCTCGCCGAGCATGGTGGGAATGGTGGTCGCGCTCCAGCGTGATATCACGGGGCAGTTGAAGTCAACGTTTTACAATGGTTTACTTGTGAAGATTACAACAACAATCGTGGCTAACCGAGGCCACCCGAAGATAAGAGACTTTAGCACGTCTAATTTCAAAAAAGCGTCAATCGTTTAAAAAAGCGTCATTTTGAAATGACCTGTCCAAATGCAATCTCTATCATCTTATCTACATACCTGAACTGAATTTCAGGCTTTGTAGGCGTTTATGGCGCCGAAAATGGCATATAATGCAGGTAGGCATGGCAGGCCTGCCATTACGGCTGTCGAGGTAAATTTTGGTCGAAAATTGCCTGTAAAATCTTTAAACGTGAGTATGACACAGTGAATTCTTGCTTGTTTATTGACAAAAATTGTACAAATTTATGGCGAGAAGTTTCCGTCTCCTCCACGCAGGATTGTACGTGTTTTCGGCCGAAACAAATATTGTATTTTGTACAGCCATTGCGCGGTTGGGCGCGACAAAGTCACGTGCACGTTTCCATCACGGTATACCGCGTGACGGCCCAGTCTGATTTGTGCATTGTTTGCTAATTAGTTGCGTCACGGACGTGACCTGTGCGATGCCACGTCCGTGACGCAACTAGTTAGCAAACAGTGCACTAAATTATGAATCACAATGAACTAAGGGCTATGAAAAGTGGCTCGAAATCTCGAATTTTTGACGCAAAAAATCTCTACTGACTAACTGCACACAAAATTGTGAAAATAAGGCTCGGAGGTCCTTCTTCTGATGCTTCCCGAGGAGCCCCGAGACTTTTTTTTCTCAATTTTGTGTGCAGTTAGTCGGATTTTTTGCGTCAAAATTTTGAGATTTCGAGTCACTTTGCATAACCCTTAATTCATACCAGAGGCCTAGAAGGACAAGAGCCTGACATGATGCAGGGTATTACATCTTTCTGTGGTTCCAAAATTTGCAGAAACAGCACTGAATAAGTGAAAAAAACGTTGACTTTTCATCAAAAAAATATCACATCCGAGACCGTGGAATTGCCCGTACTCGGTTGTTACTCAACTACTCTTACCCTGTATAACTTGTGGTCGGCCTACCACTGTCCTCACTGTCATCCACGCAAGGAAGATCAAGACGATTAACGATAACCGCTTGATTAGGTCGGTATCGGAGATTTTCACTCTTTGAGCAGATTTCACTCGAAACACCACTGATATTCTGAAAATAGGAACAATATTGCAAGGCTGATCGATTTCACCCACTACATCCGATTATTCCTTTGTTGTTACATGTAGCAAGCGAATTATGAGTCCAAGCTTATGAACTGCGCAATCGTCGGGGGTTGAGCCATCAATACAATGCAGAAATACCAAGGTTCTACCAAGAGCTATCGCAACTCCAACGTTAAAGAGGTCATCGCAACTTTTCATCATATGCAACTTCATTCAACTTGTTGCATAAATCTGATGAGATGAAAAATTTCATCAAAGTTGCATGTGTAAACGGGCATGCAACTTGTTGCAAAATTAGGATCCAGATCCTATTTTCTGGTGAAGTTGCAACAAGTTGCACGTCGCTGGCCAATGAGAATACAGCAAAAAATCATGTGACGTCTACTAAAGCCAAAATGGCTGCCGAACAAAGGATTCCCGCCAAAATTCCTGCAATGTTGCGAACTTCTGCAACTTATCGCACTGAATGTTGCCATGTGTAAACGTCACAGGTAAATTGCAACAAGTTGCAGATTGCAGCAACTTGCAACTTGGTGCAACGTAGTGTAAACCGGCCTTTACGAGCAGTATTTGAAAATGTCCCTCTAAAAACCTGGATGTTGTATAAAGATGTAACACTTTTGATCAAAGAAAGTCTTTGATAAACAACATCCCATTGATTAGGGCCTAGCCTATTCCTTTACATATACAACTTTTAATAAGGCCGATGAAGGAGTGAACAACTATTTACGTGTACATGTATATGTTTTGATACTCCTACATGTACATGTACAACCCACCAATAAAAAGTGTTACATCCTTATTGGACTCGGAGTGGACGCGCGTGAGACAGCCTCTTTAAGCAGCGATGGAAGCTGGTAAGTTTCCATAATAGGGAGGTTTATAAATCAACGATAAACGAAAACGTTAACGACAACGTAATTTTCATACTACATTCAGATTTTACATGTACGGTATATTCATTTTCGGTACAAAAATAACGTTGTCGTTAACGTTAACGTTTATCGTTTGATTTCTAAACCTCCCTAATGTTTTATCTGAGACGATTACTTTGATTACGACTTGTATCAATCTTATCACATACTATAGACGCAATGAGCATGTTACCTCCGTTGCTTCGAAGTAACTGACTATCATCTGGAAATTAAAAATTCAAGAGTGCAGCTTTATTGCATCCGGAAGAAATCAGGTGCTCTTAGCATCGTTCACGCACACGGTCCGAACGTGGAAGCGATGATAAGAGGACCTGATTTCTTCAGGATGACTTTATTAAGGCAGTAACGAGGCGGTCAAGGGGGCCGATGGTAATGCTGAAGGAATGAAAGGTTCTTAATATCAGACGGCCGCTGGCTCGAGACTTGGCAAACTGAAAATTAATCTGTCTCAAGTCCAGCCGGGACCTCGTCATGTGTTTAGACGTTGATAAGGACTACCACATCGCCATAAGGACCAATACTGCAGAAAACACCTACCGGACTGTATAAAAGAAAGGCTCCAAGTAAGATTATTTTTAGGAGGACTGGACTAGCTGCCTTCATGATCTGAAAAAAAACGCCGTGTTTTTTCCCAAGCAGCAAAGCAAGATTAGTATAGAGTTTTCGCAAAGCCCCCGAAACGCCAACGCCAATATCTGTCCTTCTGTTCGGTGCTCTCTTCGTGGCATCGAACAATGGGTTTGGTGTTCGTGCTGGCGTTTCAGGGGCTTTGCGAAAACTCCCTATTATCAGCGTTTACGCGAGATAAAAAAATATTTAGCCCTTTAAAGGTTTGGTCAGCAAAAAGTAGATATTTTGGTACTAGTGCAAGAAGACACAGCATTTCAAAAATTGCTCTGCTTCTGAGACGTAGAGGAGACCGGGGCCCGTATTCTAGAAGCCTCCTTAAAGCTGAACTGCATGAACAAAAACACCACAGCGCCGCAGTATGGTGGTCTACAGAAGTGCAAACGCCCTTCGAAACACCTCCAGAACATGATAGACCACCAGCGTATTTGGTGGCGCCACTGTATTCAATCTCAGGCTTTCTATCGAGACACATCAAGAGATAGTGTCCAAGTGACAGAGCCTGGGTAGAGTTAGTACAATCCGTAGGAACTTGAGCATGAGGTTGGCCAGGGTTCTTTAGTGCTTGCGCGCAGTCAAAATATGTGGTACAATGGCAATAACTTCGGCATCAACAAATAATACACCACTCGTCTGAGTTTCAGAAACTCAATTTGGTATAATTGCAAACATGTTGCACATAAATCTTATTTTATTTCTTTTGCCATAGTTTTGTTATTTGAATATATTTTCACAGAAACGCAATGTACTTGATATGAGCAATAATGCATACATGACTCGCGCGATGTGTGTGTATTTGGAGAAAGAATATTTAATTGATTGCGGTAATTATGACCAAAGGGATAAAA
>NMRB01000627.1:263474-313141 GCA_002633025.1 Notospermus geniculatus
TTACCTCTGTTGTATCCTCCTTGCATTTAGATGAACCAGCGAAGACATTTGTTCCCATATCTGACGACCCCGGTGAGCTCGGGCATTGATTGATGTCCACTTTTTGTAGTTCTATATCTATACCGCTTGTCCCCCTGCATCAAAAACAGGTGATAGATTACTCGATGTGGCAGAGGTGGGGGTAATGACTATCAGGTAGAAGGAAGGGAAGACAGCTACTTTGATGCTTAGCCTGAGAATGTGCCGTGTAAGCTGTTCTGGCTTTGGGCAAGGTTACTTTAGTACGGAATTCACATCCGATTTGACCAGAAAGCAGGCCTATCAACTTTATGGAATTTTGACCAGTCAGTTTGATCACATAATCTGCATGTATCAACCCTCAACTACCACGACAAACCTTAAGGACTGCTCCAAGTGAGCGTTTTCTCATGAGAGTTGGCTCTCTTTGGGCAATTTAGCCATGGAAAATAAAATTGCCGGTGTAACATCTGCCGTGTTCCCCATCTGAGAGTGTTTCCCTCCTATTGTCTGACGGAATAAGCGGCGACTTGACAATCGGGGACACACAGAGAAACATGTCGATCTATCTGCCAGTGTTTCCCAAACAATGGGAGGGGGGACACACTCACCCACAGAAACACTGGCAGATATAACACCTGTAGTCGTGTTTCGGTCACTGGTCAAGGCGTACACTGTTAGAAATTTTTGTAATATTTTTACAGAAATTGCCTGCAGCAGAGTTTCAGGAACTTCTGTAAATTTACATATGGTGTGATTTATGTTTTCCTGTATTAGTTGGACTCAATTGGACTGTCCAGAATGATGCTTTCTGAGAACGGATGAAAAAATAATTTGGTCAGCCTCCAGTCAAGTCTGTGTTTATTTCAGTCTGTAATTTTACAGATCACGTCCTGAAACTCTGCTGCAGGAATTTTCTGTAAAATCCTCTGTTTTTTCTAACAGTGTAAGCCAGGGGCGGATCCACGATTTGGGAAAAGAGGGGGCGCCCTGTGTTCGGAACATTAAAATTTGCACCAAGTTCCAGAATTTCACGGTCAATTTAACAGATTGGTTGAACAAGGGGGGGGGGCGTACGCCGGGTGCACCCCTCCCCCTTGGATACGCGCCTGTAGTCGTCAGCAGGAAGCCAAAAGTGAGGTTTCGCTAGCGCCCGGTTAGGCCCTACGACGACGTTTATCGGAATAGATAAACGTCGTCGTAGGGCCTAACCGGGCGCTTGCGAAACCTCACTATTAACGGTGAATTGCCCACTGAGAGAAGCAGACTCATCGTGCATACACCGAGGGAATGGTGTGAAATGGAACTGTACAAGGCCCTGTTCCAGCAAGACAACAGGCCTCAAGATGAGATTAAATGGCTTTCAGCTGTATTAGGACCGTATGCGCGGGTCGGACTTTGGCCACACTTTCATTAAAGTCTTACTTTTCTCAATGCTTGAAGCAAAGAGAAAGTCTAACTTAAGGAATACTTTAGGCTAAAGTCCGACCCGTGCATACAGCCCTAAGAAGCTTCCTTAACACTGAGGTTTGTCTTTAGCTAATAGGGAGGTTGATCAGCGACTTATCACGAATCCTTATACGTATACGGATCGAAATGTACACAAACTGTGTCCTCATACAGAATTCTATCAGTATACGTATACGGATTGTGATAAGTCGCTGATCTCAACCTCCCTATTGTCTGCAGGGTAGAATACAAAAGCTTAAAGTGGACCTCGGAGACAAGGAGGATTCTAGATTACGGGCCTTTATGCAAGCAATTATATCGGTGATGATCGATAAGCTGAGAAATTGTTAAGACGCCCACATTTTACACTTATATAGCCTAACATTAGGGAACGACAATTGACAACACCGTGACATTAATCGTATCATAATTGCGTCGTTTAACGCTATCGACTATCGCGGAGAAATAATGTGTTACCCCGTTGAGAAAATGAATGACGACGATTTACGGATTTATGGGTTTTTTAAAGAATCTAGAGGTACGTGACAACATACGCCAGATGTAGTTGTGTCGGATAATCGAATATCTGATAGATTGTTATTGCAAATAAAGGAAAACTGATTCTCATCATAATGTCACATGGTGTGCAATGTACTCAGCATGTAATGAGTTTTCTAAAGGGGGGTTTACACGGCTCAACACGTTGAACGCTGTTGAACGTCAAAAGTTGTTGAACGTTGTTGAAAGCTGTTGAACCGTCTAACCCCCCCCCCCCTTCAACACGTTTCAACAGGTCTTTCAACAGCTTTCAAAAATAGGAACATGTTCCTATTTCTGAAAACCTGTTGAACGCTGTTGAAAGGCCGTGTTGAAAGGTGTTGAAAGGGGTTTACACGCTTTAACAGGTTTCAACAACGTTCAACAGCGTTCAACATTCAAGAGCTTTCAACAGATGTTGAACCGTCTAAACCCCCCTTTGAAAGGTATTGAATGTTGAAAGCTGTTGAACGTTGTTGAAACCTGTTGAACCGTCTAAATGACTTTTGTCATCCGCTTTCAACACAGCCTTCAACAGCTTTCAACAAGTTGCCAGAAATAGGAACATGAAGCTATTTTGGCAACTTGTCGAAAGCGCTGTTGAAAAGGGTGTTCAAGGCCTCCATACACTAAATGACAAACGTCGAAATTAGTCGCTACAACTGTCCGTTTCACAATACTTTTTGTGGAAACGTTCCATAAATGTTAAAACCTTCTGACACTTTTGTGGAGTATTTCAACATGTCGCCAGATCAAGTGCTGTCGAACTGACCATAGCTTCGACTAATTTCGACTTTTGTCATTCAGTGTATGGAGGCCTTAAGACGGTTCAACAGCTTTCAACAACGTTCAACACAATTCGAGACTGACGGGCACCCGGGTTTTGCGCGTGGGGGGGGGGGGGGGGGAAAGCACNTGAAAGCACTATCCGAATGACAGCTCTGCCAATTGCTCTATTAATTAAGTCATTTCTTACTACGCTTGTGAAGAGTGGTCCGAGGTCCACGTTTTCATTGGCTGGTGCAGGTAAAATCACCACCGTGATTTACGTCGGTCTAAAAGTCGTCTCCTGAACGATAGACTAGTACCAAAATGCCCACACTAGGCGACATCATATTTATACCGTTCAAAGTAAGTACGCGTATTATTGTTAGTATAGATCAAATTTGCAAGCGCCATCTTGTCAAGAATTAGGTCATCACCATGGAAATTCTTTCCTCGACTGACGATTGGTTCTGCCATCCCCAGAGGGGGAAATCACCATGACGTCACCGTTGACCTAATATTGGCAAGATGGCTGCTTGGGAAACTCATCCATAAGTCACATACTTAAAATGGAAGTTCCCTTTTTCGTCTACTCCAAAGAAAGGCACACTGTAGGTCATCATCCAAATGTTTCCTCCTCCGCAGTCAAAGTAAGGCAATGTCCAATGACCATCTTCGTAACGAACCGTCAGACTCCGGTCGATTTGTACAGGTCCTAGTGACGTCGGGCTGATACGCATGCTCTCTTCACCTAAAATGAGAATCAGAAAAGTTGACCAGAATTTGGAAATATTATTTAGTGCTCAGTGATGGTGGCACGATCTATGGGATATCATGCATTCAGGAAAATAGCGAGGTTTCGCAAATCTGACGAAACGCGAAGTACGAAATACGAAATTCAATTTCATTTCCAGGACCTAATGTATTTCTGGAGATGGTTGGTACCACAAATGTCCCTGCTGCCAGTGCGTCTTTTAGCATAACATGTAGGACCGAGAGAGTTATGGTGCATCTTGAATTTTTAAATTTCTAGTTCGTAGCTACGAAGTGGAAATGAAAGATAAATTTCAAAGTTTAATATACATCGTAACTCTATCGGTCTAACGTATACGCTAAAAGACGCTCTTGCAGCAGGCGATATTTGTGGTACCAGCTACATGTATATCCTGAAATACATTACGTCATGGAAATGAAGTCCAATTTCGTATTTCGTACTTCGTTTTTCGTCAGATTTGCGAAACCTCGCTAATAAGGAAACCTTGAAGATGAGCCGTCGGGTAGTCAAACGTGTAGGAAAGGTAAGAATAAATTTTTTATAAAGGTCGACGAATAAACAGCAGAAATAAAAATCATTGGATACTATACAAACATTATCGAGGCTCATCGACAAACAAAAAAAATCCGCTATTGCGTAAAGTATAAATCTTCGTATGCATCCAGAATTTTTCAAACCGGCGTCATATCTCACAAACTGCCAATGTAATGCTGATCTCGCAATATGGTTTTTTTACACGGACACGCTGCACCAGCTACATGTAATTCTAAAGACATCGGATAACCAGGGGTCGATCGAAAAATATGTCATTCTCATCACTTTACAGGTATGTTTACAGGTACAGGTTAGACACGTCAGTAACTTCGATAAAGAACGAAATATAGCAAACAGTTCTGTCACTGCTCGTTGGAAAAAATCTCGCCCGTTTGTTTGATTGTCTGTGCCTTTATGAAGCGTTTGTCGTGTTTGCCGGAGGCACCTCAACAGTCCCTAATGCTAGATTGATGCCATGGATCTTTCGTGTTGATACGGTGGAAACGTTCCAACGGAGGTGCTTTTTAGATTTCAGGTAACGACGGAGCATTTGTTCGGTATTAGGCCAAAAAATAAATCATCTGTTTCTTGTCCAGCTACTCAGCAAATTGATGCAAGCATGCGAATTGTTTTTTATATTCCAATAATTTCTTTTCAGTTATCTTCATGGATGAGGGGAAATATTACCAGCAAACTATCTCTCTACATGTTTAAAGCACAAGTTTCATGAAAAATCAATATAATTTCAAGTGATGATTAAACATTTCTATGCATTTTATAGAAGGTGCTGCGGAAGTAAAGTGAGAAAATTTTAAATTGATGAGAAAAAAAATTCGATGCAAAGGGCTCGGGAGTGACGCGGGCGCGGACAAGAAACAGATATACTTTTTCGGCCTTAGTGATGTTTCGCAAATCTGACGAAACACGAAGTACGAAATACGAAGTTCAACTTCATTTGCAGGACCTATTTCTGGAGATGGTTGGTACCACAAGTGTCCCTGCTGCCGGTGCGTCTTTTAGCATATTATACCGAGAAAGTTATGGTGCATCTTGAATTTTTAAATTTCCACTTCGTATCTACGAAGGGGAAACGACAGATAAATTTCAAATTTTAATGTACACCGTAACTCTATCGGTCTAACGCCATACGCTAAACGACGCTCTTGCAGCAGGCGATATTTGTGGTACCAACCATCTCCTGAAATACATTACGTCGTGGAGATGAAGTCCAGTTTCGTATTTCGTACTTCGTGTTTCGTCAGATTTGCGAAACCTCTCTATTGTGTGAGGATGGAAACGTTGAAGCCATTACACTCGCAGGCAACTTTCTAATGTAGATTTAAAACAAGCATACCTATTGCGACACTTCCTGACAACAATCGCGACTCTGAGGCTGTCTAATCGATATTTTTACATCATGTGCTTCGCGCACACCATCACCAACAACTCTTCAATATGTCTGGAAGTATTTTCAAGCGAATGGCGACAGTTCCTGCCGTGACGGTGAAGTAAATTTACTCGCTAACCCAATACATGTACTTTACTTCACTTCTTCCGTTATGGCAATATTTGTGACGTTGTACGCAGCTTCAAGTGCCACGTCGAGATGTTAAAAAATATATACTGCGACAAGTGATGCTTGAGTTGACTGGTTTCGTCCAGGTAAAAATCTACTTACTCGAACGTTATTTATAAATTGTTAGCGATCCGCGGAAAGGAAGTAATGGTTTCTGGAAAATGTGCTAGCGTTTTTTATCTCCAGCACTTGGCTGGGAATTGAAGTCCGTGAACTTTACGGGAGCTGATGTGAACGAGTGGTTGCCCAGGACACAAGCAATGAATTCTATATAGCGTCGTGTTTTTGATTGGTTCCGGTGTCACGTTTTTCAATGTGCCAACGTGACATTACAACAGATTGACGGAATAAGGCGCGACTTGACATTGAGCGGCACACAGAGAAACAGTGAGTCAGTTTCCCACTGTGTTCCAAACAATGGGAGTCACAGAGAAAATGGCTACACTGAAAAACATTACACCTGATCACACTGCAACTGGGATCCGTGTTGCTTGTCGGCCATTTGTATCACGTGATTGACCGAAAAGCAGCCGATAAAATGGACGACAGGCTGCACATTTCTAGCGATGAGATTGGGAACCATCAGCAGAGTTTAAAGTCTGTCACAAATTTCTCCGTAGGATGGCTCGACATCACTACATGTACGTCCACTCCGTTCGCACACGGTTTGAGCCCGTTGGGCAAAATTTTCAAGAACGCACTGAGAACTACATGTATAGCTCAGTGTGATTGGGGTACACCGTGAAGCACGTACAGCATGCTCGTCCGCAAATACGAAGATGTTGACATTCTTTCTTCGTCAACACTACACTGCTTCCAGCGAAGTAGAACGAAAAGAATATAGCTGTACCGTCCTCGTAGGCCATGTAGGCGTTTCCTTTTTATCTGAAACGCAACTCTAGGAAGAAACTCTCCCTCCTCTTTTTTTCACAGCTTCCCGAAACATAGATTAAAAAAATACGTGAAATCTTTTTCATGTACGATAAATTAAAATTCCATGTACCCCGTTTCATACATACTTGTAACTCAGCAAACAGAAAATTTTTATTTTTGAACCTTCTGGTCATGATTTTTTCTGTCCAATTTGAGCTGCTATAGTCTCGCATCACCAGCCTCTCTCTCTTCAGGAGCGAGTCTGGTAGAACAGACTACAAAATCTTGTTACCGCCAGGTGGCAAGTGTCCAGCTCAGAGCATCCGAATCTGATTGGCCAACGGCTGATTAAACATGGCTGTTTGCATAACGCATGATGAACGAACAAGGAACGAAATAGTCCGAGGGAAATGTTACCTTTTTAACACGTTTTATCGTGGTTTTCACCGAGTGATATGTAGAAGCGATCGAGCCTGGCCGTTTGAGGTGGATCGCCGATGAAATAAAGTGGAATTGTATTGTATAAGGATCGATTTACCGTCTGGCTGAACTTATACTCCCTGGTCGGAAGTGACCTAATCCATGGCACAAAATGTAAGTCCTATTGTACAATCGGCTTATTCTGGCAATCGATGACCATGGATAGTCGTTCCTACCGTGCTAAAAACGTAAATTTTCCCTCAAGACTCATTCGTTCATCATGCGTTTCATGGGCGCAGCCATGTTTAATCAGCCGTTGGCCAATCAGGGCCCATGTTCCCGAAGCCGTCGTAAGGTTAACGATGTCGTTACCCCATGCATTTTACCAGTTTTAACGACATCGTTAACCTAACGAAAGCTTCGGGAACATGGGCCCAGATTCGGATGCTCTGAGCTGGACACTCGCCACTTGGCGATAACAAGATTTTGTAGTCTGTTCTACCAGACTTTCTCCTGAAGAGAGAGAGGCTGGTGACGCGAGACTAGAGCAGCTAAAGCCATATCTCATGAATAGTAGTGGTTACACTACATAAATCCCCGTGCTCATCCCGGGGATTTTGCGGTTACACCTACATGTTTAAATCGCCGAGTCTAAATAGACCCGTGTCTGAAATCCCCGTGCTTATTACATGTAGCCCCAACGAGCTCGAAGGGGCTACGCAGGTATGATAGAATATAATGCCCCCACCCTCCCAATGTCCCCCTCCATTCTTTCTCACAGGATTAAAGGTCTTGTGCCCGGTTGCTCAGGTCGTTGTTACCTGAGTCAAGCTTATATCCCGAACTCGAGTTCACGTAAGCAGCACCAAAAATTTATAAGGCGAGCGATCGGCTCGCTTATAAATTTTTGGCAGCACTTATGACCAGACATAAGTACAGCTTAATCGATTCCGAGTTCATTGCACATCCCGAAATAAACCTGGCATTACACAAACACGGTTTTATCACCCTGCTTATACGGGTAGGCCCATACAAATGCAGTGCAAACCATTAACAAGCACAGACGCAATCATGGGGAAATTGCGGAACTATTTCCGACCTTGAGAATGAAGTTTTGCTGAGTTGGTCGATGCGAAAAAGAATATAATTGCTGAATGGCATTCACTTCATCACCTACAGGAAACTGGATGAACTGTGGTCGGAGTCGGGAAATCATCTTCGAAAAACAATGTCCAATGTAAATGTACTGCAAAACTTGATGTAAAACCATTTTACTAGTTGAATAAAATAGCCATTAAGTCAACTTCGTCCAACACATCCAAATTACCGTCTGCCATCCTTGAAATTCAGCAAAAAATGAGGCATACGGTCATAAGTCGCGCTTATAACCACCCTTCAGCCGAGTTTATTATAACAAGGGCTTAAACCCGACTTGTGATTTGAGTGCAGGCTGTGCAACGCGCTGAGAAAATAACACCAGACATAAGTCGCGTTTAAGTCGGGATTGGTATGAACTCGACTTGAATGAGAGCTGTGCAACCGGGCATTGGTCTGTTAAGAGTTCAATTCAATGGTGCCGCTTAATCCGTAAATGTATTGTTGGGGGACATCACATATCGGGGGACATCAGATTCTTTTACACCTGGACTATTTTTTTAGAAATGGGTATTTTATGTACAATGTAGTGTCACCGCGAAATCCCCGTGTCTACCTGTAGTTCCGTGCACCCCGACAGACGGCGATGCAAATCGATGAGTCATGCGCATGCGTATAGGCTATTCCACGCCTCCAGTCGCCACTTGATTACGGAGAGTTGCCTACATGCAGTGCCCCTAACGCCGGGTTACGGAACCTATTACCAATAGCATTTTGAGTAGTGTAACCGCTCGCCGTGTCAACGCCGTGTTTTTTCTGGTTCGGAAAAACCCGTGCCTCAAAAAGCACGGGGATTTTAGATAGGTTATGAAGTAG
The DNA here is from genome assembly GCA_002633025.1 of Notospermus geniculatus. Lineage (NCBI taxonomy): Eukaryota > Metazoa > Nemertea > Pilidiophora > Heteronemertea > Lineidae > Notospermus > Notospermus geniculatus. Next base: position 272,393 of record NMRB01000627.1, read on the forward strand.
AGACCGACTGTCTAATGTCTCTTCATTGCGATCGCATAACCCATAGGTTGATGCGATTGTTATTCTGCTTGTCTCAGTAGCTAAGCCAGCCACAGTAATCAATCAATCTTTGACAAGACAACCTTGTATTTGAGGTAACGTCATCACGCCACTGTAACTGTCATCATATAACACGGCATGTTGCTTTAGTTGAAGACAATGGATCCCGACATGTCATCATGATGGATGCATTAAATGTCTTTTAGTGTAATGTCTTCTATTCCTTACCGGGGCCGACCGCACAGAAAGTCCGATAGTGCTTTCGGTGCCTATCGGCGGTTTAGTTAATGGGAAAATGCGGTATAACTACATGTATAACTGCCGATAGGCGCCGGTAGCACTATCGGACTTTCTGTGTGGTCGGCCCTGATGTACATGTAGTTCATTTTTGATGCGGTGAACGTTCGGAATACATGGTCCGATTGGATTAGTTAGACCATAAAGGAATCAAACATAAAGGTTCAACTAACAAATTTAGCATTTTATAAATGTGGACAGTATCCCTTTAAACCTCAACAGATTTGCATTCTGACTCTTCCATATGATAGGCAAGACCCTTCTGCATGTTTTCTGCAAATTTTGTTGAATTCCGACTAGTTGATCTTATCATACAAAAGGACTGAATTAATTAGAACCCCACGAACGATGAGAGCGCAGGGTCACCTGTGTACATTTGAATAACGTACATTTGCACAAGGAACACTAGTGCTGAAAATAGCTCTGTTATCCCCAGAAATGGAATTCAAGGCATCAAGTTGACAGACTCATGTACCCCATCACCACAAACAAAGTTGAAGCTCGTGCCTATTACCAAAATTTTTGCTATTACCTAAGCCAAAATTCAGGCAGTGAGAGACATCTGGTGGCAACACAGGAAGTGTATCCCTCAGTTAGTTCATCGTTCGCAGTTAAAACCTTTATGTTTGATTCCTTTATGGTTAGACCCAGCAGCAGAAAAACACTGCAAAGTCGGGACTTCGAATGACAATCTCAAACAGGATATAACATTCAGATCATGTATCACTCCTGAATAATTTATCCATCAACATCGCGGCAGATGTTCCCACTGCTTTCGGCAAAAAATAAGGAAAAAATGACCACTAAGTATCGGCTTATGTATGCATTAAGATCACGCCAGATGTTGCCACTGCGTCTGACAAAAAATGGAATGGTCACCAACACGTCTGCTTGTGTTTGTTCAGTTTGCTTCTCCAGCAGGATTGACATGACCTGCTGTCGTCATGACGATCATGCCGCCGGCAGTGCCGTCATTCGGGTAGAAAGTCCTTCCTGAAATAAAGACTCCACTCTGAACTACAGAGTCATGACTTTCGTCGTCATTGACTCTGACGTATCATGGCCGCCATATTTGTCCCAGCTGCCGGGAACTACTTATTTTCAGCGGTCATGTGATCTCATCTGGTCATGTGACAAACAAGATGCCCGCAATGACTGCACGATCTAGTAGATCACCAATAACACCGAAAAAAAACTGCTATTTAACGCCTGTTTAATGTGTTCAAAAGAAAAAACTGCGAACAGTCGTCGACGAGAGTATATTCCCTCTGGAGGAAAGGTTTTCCAGTTGAGGAAAACAAGAGAAGAGTTGAAGTTTTGGAGACAGTGCTCGGGATAACCGGCATTGTCGATGTTGTCCGTGCTGCCCGATGCAACAAATCTCAGCAACAACGACAAAAAAGCAAGGGACAAAATCGTCTTGAAAGCAAGACTTGCTGAAAATCAAAACGGTTTGATATTTGGCAAACAGGTGCGGCCCATTCTTACATGTGTAGCTCCCATTTTTTTCTGTACGAGCATCCGTCGACTGCATCCTTTTACCCTGCCCCCGTTCGCCCCTTCGCTCCCTTGCTATGACATCAAGACCATCTCCCCACTAGCGATTACGGGCATTCTTTGAAAGATTCTTATGACCAAACCTACGATTACAATGACCATCGGCATATTTTAGCGAACTCTTGCATTTTCTGGAGTTGTTTGCGAGATAAAGATAGTCGTTGTGGCGCTAGCGCCAACACTCTGCTGCCACTCAATCACGCAGCCGTAATCACCTAGTCAAATAGACAAGCGGCAAGTGAAAATAAGTACAATGCATCATTCAATTAGCATTGACACTTTGCCGCAGTTAGATTGCTCGACGAAAAACCGAGGCAATCCATCTACGTTTCCAATGGTCAGAGGTGTTACTTTCGAGATGAAAACGACCGAATTGCGGTTGGTTCGGCAACATCTGCCGGTCGTACCGGCTGCAGTTTTGCCTGGATGTGTTAGTACACTGAAAAAAAAATTCTTGTCTTACTGAAAAGCTGGAACTCGTTCTCAGCCATATGCTTAAATTGACAGGGTCTATCTGAATTGTCAATTGACAAGTTTTCAACTTGTCATCCGCGGAAAAGAGACATCTTATCATTGAAACAAATACATCTTGTCATTCAGGCTAAACAAAAATTAAAAATTATGCGCCAAGAGACTGCTATACGGTAGTTACAAGTACTAACAACAGCTACATATTACACAAAAACCCTACCTAATTTTTGAGCCTACGACGGGATTCGAACCTACGACCTATGAAACATACAAACTACTACACAAAACCCCTAAACCCACGCGGCTAATGAGGCAGCGAGGGTGATAGCATGCTTAGCGTTTGAAATTGAGCGATGGATGTGAGGGAAGCGCATGCGCAGCAATGTCCTGCCACCTGCAACTTATCGCCATAACTAGAGATCTTGTCAACTGAACAAACTGAACTCGTCACAGAGATGTGCGACTCGCCATGACAAGTAAATTGTGTCATGAATGACGTAACTCGTCAGACTGACTAAAGCATCTCGTCAATATTCGCAGACAAGTTGCGGTGACAAGAATTTTTTAAGGAGTGTAGCGTGGGGAGGAGAGGGTAAAATCACTGCGGCGAACATACGGAATTAGCATCAAGATATAATTTGATTATTGAGATTGATTCAGATAGAGAACGATAGCCTACAACAAATACGTCAGTGTGAACACCCGTCCACTCCGAGTTCGAATAAACGGATCAATGCTGTCTGGAACTGCTGATGGAATAGATTTGTGTACACTAATAACTGAGATTGAGTGGTTCTTTATGAAGGATCCACGATTTGACGAGCTGAGAGAGAGCGACGGCTCGTCAATACTTAATTCGTATGGTTTAGTAATTCACGACAACAACCAAAAAGCAATACATGTATATAGGAGAGAAGCTGTAACAGTTTCTAGCTCAGTTTACCTCAGTAAACATTATTTCCGCAAAGGCAACGAAATAAAGTGGGCATTCATAACAACATTTAAAAAAACATCCTGTTCACCAGAATGTCCCAGGTTATCAAATATAGCCTAGATTAGATTCACCAGCCGCCATCTTGGATTGTTGCCGTGGTACCCTCGCATGCGTACTTGAACTGGTTGGAAACTGGATGGCAAATTACATAGAAAATACATTACTCTTCCCACTAGCGAAGTGCTACTGTGCACTGCGCATGTGTGTTTTGGGAGTTTCCTGGCGTTGCCACAGCAACAAGGAAGATGGCGGCTATAGTCAGTGTTGTGTATTCAGCAGGCGTTTTGATGGATCAGCGGTCAGATATTTGCTGACCATTATAACAAGTCATTATTGATAGGTCAGGACCTGATTCTCCTTTATCGCAGCCTGACCTTCAAGTTTGACGTCGCCTTGACGAATTACACTCATAGACATGCATATATTCAGATAACTGTCATCGGCTCTGATCAGAAGTGATGAATGTGCGGGATGATGATATTTTTGCAACGCGTACGGCATTTACTGATTTATATTGGGTGATACGAAAAAAACTAACAAATGCTTTTACGTCAGATTTGTACAGCATAGCGTAGTGCACTTGTACTGGAAAACCCAAGTAAAAGCATTTAGTATTACATGTAGCCTTTATACACATGACCCATTGTGTCAGTCAAATTCTAAAATGGGAAACTGCGGCGGTAAATCGGACAGCTCCAGATTGGTTCCCAATCCAACCGCTTAGGACTAAATACTGAGATCCGTATCGTCTGTTGTCCATTGTCACGTGATTGGCCGAAAAGCAGCCGATGACGAAATTGCGTCGATTGGTTGAAAACCATTGATTGCTCTTTGTTTGACATTGTATGTGTCCACACAGGCTCCGCTGCGCGAGACTGATTGTGCGAGAATGATTATGCACATTGATGCGAGGTATGAGCGCCTTCTGTTTCAGATTGTAAAGTTCCACTTGAAAAAGACCCCGGTTGGGGTCGAAAATTCGTGAATTCTGGAGATTGACTTCTTGCTTATTATCCTTCTGTTGTAACAATGCTTTGTTTGAATGAGAGCGACCAATCAACGCGTTTTTCATCGCCTGCATTTCCGATCACGTAATAACTAATTGTTTTTTCAACTGCGACTCGAAATTTGGGGTTCCATGTCAACTTGCTAGTCTTTTGGTATTCAAAAAGTTAACTTCACGGCCTCGAATAACGATAGGCTACTTATTATTCCACCGAAGCAACGCATGGGAGGAATATTGACTACCCGAACGCAGGGAAATTGGCAGTCAATTTCATTTAACGATATTTGATATGGTGTTGTTTGGTAAATACACCCGGAGTATTTCCTATTGAACAAAATCAACAGCTGTCAGTTAAGAAACCACAGAAATGCAAGCCCCTCTCAGAATATTGACCTGACTTATGGCGCCATACGTAAACTCTCGAAAATTATTATTCTTATTGACTTACCAGCGGTGGCGTGATGACCTGTCTTGAAACAAGGACGACAACATTTTCCGTGCATTCACATTACATGTACTGGATAATACACCAAATTCGCATTTTGAGGTCACAGATCGAGAAACGTGACTTTGCCACAGGGATCTGACTCCTCCAACATTATCAGACCAAAGTGTCAGTGGCAGGACTTCGATTCGAAGATATCCACAGCCGGATGTGTCGTCAGCAATGACGCACCAACTGGAGAAGCTAAACCTCGGCAAAGCCATCCTTTGCACGCTGGTGATTCAAACACAAAATTATTTTATTCGTACGCGAAGTCGTTGATGCATAACTATTATGGTGCTTGTCGTATTCGCAGTTCATCTGGTAAATGGAAGAGGTGACGGGGTGATTACAACCATTGGTTCCACCTTGGAGGAATTATACTGACAGTATAATTCCTCCAAGGTTCCACCAAAACTAGATAGACATGCGAAAAGTGTACAACTAAATTTTCACCAAAAAGCCCGGTTTGGATGGATAGTAAGCGCTATACAGAGCTTAGAAAACGGGGCTTTTTGGTGAAAAATTTTGTTGTACATTTTTCGCACGCCTATCTACATGTATTTTTGGTGGAACCAATGGTTAGCTTAGCAAACGTCTATTGAATCGGCCCTTTGTGACCTTACAAATGAGATTTTGGCGCACGAACCCCAACCGTGTCGATTTTCGAAGTGTGACACAGAAGCTCAAGAAAACCATTAGCACGAGCCAATTACGACAGAAGCTAATAAACATTACAACCACCGATGTTGTCCGGCTCAGAATATCAGCGACCAAATTGACCACGCCGGTTAATCAGTATTGATCTGTTTGCCAGTTGCTAACACGCCACATTAAGCAACTCATTTCACTGACAGATATGCAACAAATGTCTTTTAGCAGACATATGCATCTGTAAACCAAGCGGTCATGTTCATCTTTATCGAATACGTTTAATGGTCTAGCCTTTGATGTTTTTTCAGCAAAGGTAGAGTGCTTTCGATATTGATTGTTGCTATTTTTGTATGACGCAAATGAGCAGCAACTCGATGTGTTTTTGCCGATCTAAATGCTTTTATGCTTCCTGAATGTTCACTCTTCACGGTAAAAGTTTGGCGAAAACGCCCACAAATAATAGGGAGTTCGTAAAGCCCCCGAAACACCTACGTGAACGCCTTGACTTTTGTTCGGTGCACTCTTCGTGGCATCGAACAATGGGATTGGCGTTGGCGTTTCGGGTGCTTTGCGAAAACTTCCTGAATAAAAGTGCTTGGAAAGGAATACATTGTATAGTGCAGGAGTGTCACCTCGGTCACATCAAGCAAATGCCATCGATATCCATAAAGCCAGGAGCCCACCAGGTGATATCACAAGCGATCGACTCATCACCGATCTTCTTGCCAGCCATCGCAGACGAGGCGATATCGGCCTTGGTCGTACGGAGTTTTCGCAAAGCCCCCGAAACGCCAACGCGAAAGCCAATCCCATTGTTCGATGCCACGAAGAGAGCACCGAACAATACGATCGACGTTCGCGTCAGCGTTTCGAGTGCTTTGCGAAAACTATCTTTGTTTGACATTGGACGAGCATCGCTGGAGAGAAGATTCCACGCATCGCTGTCCAGCACACACCTGGCGTCAACAGCCGATTTCATTGCACGCTGGTGATTAGATCGCTTGCGATATCGCCTGGTATGCTGCTGGCTTAACGTGGACGGTTTAGCATACTGTAAACAAGGTATGTATCAATTATATTCTCGAAATTCGCAGGCTCGGCTAGTTCTGAACTGTTCCCAGCCAGCTACCGCGGCTGCGCGCATGTGCGCCGGAGTGCCAGCAGCAGAATCTCAAGGACAGCAGAAAAACACGTCATAGGCCTAGCTACCCGGCCGGGAAGTAAAGGAGCTCGGTATTACCACTTTTTCTCGACAGCCGGCGCCACTCTCCAACCAACGGGACGAACTACTTTCTCGGCGAATGGGCCCGATTTACTACGTACATTTTGTAATGGATTTTACTTGTAGTTCGTATTGCTGTCGCTAGGTGGCTACCTCTACGTCGGCAGTCAAATTACCCATTCGAGATCGCATACCGTAGTACTTTAAATTACTAAGTGCTCCTAGCACAAACAGCTACATAACTCATCGGCGAGCAAACGAGAAACGTTGGACAGGCAAGCCGGCGTTGCATGTCGTTCGCCGTGAGAATAGCCTTACGCCAGTCAAGATTTCAATAGAGCAATCTGCAGATAAAAACGGGTAATGGGGTGATGTATAGATCACAGTGGCTTTCGTGACTTCTCCGTCTAAGCTGAGGTTTTCATGCGGTGAAAGCATCGACTGTGGACAATAAACCAACTGCGGACAATGAAGCAATCGGGATGATCTCTTCCAAGGATGATTTCATATAATTTCCCGCAGGATTTTGCTGTTGAACCGAGGGCAACGCTGATAGCCACAGCATGTTGTCTTGGGGATTTTCGCTCGAATGCGTCATATTTTTCCTTTTTTCATGCATCAATGATTATCACATTTTACCAAGATTATGAAAGCGAAAAAATGTTTTTTTTAATTCTCAGAATACAGTACACATTAACCAGATTTTGTATTGCATTTTCGGTACAAAAATAACGTTGTCGTTAACGTTTACGTTTGTCGTTTGATTTCGAAACCTCCCTAATAGTGACATCACAACTCATGGCAATAGTTTCTGTGGATTAATAAAAATTCAAAAGTTTACAACGAGTGGAGTCTCCCTTTAAGGCCAAAAAAATAAATGTTCTGTTTCTGGTTTCATGATAAGAAGAAAACTGATGCGGTTTTTTATTTTTTTACCAAAGTTTTTTATTTCATAAAATTTATTGTATTTCTCTGTTGGAGGCATTTAAACGTTTGAAGTTGACACTGCTATTGTTGTCACCATTGTGGAAGTAGATAGACATGATAAAGCAATTCTACAGATGATTTTCAGCAAGTCGCTCGTTGTAACTTATTTTAATCACACCAGATGGCGCGGGGGTCTAAGAAATCGCAAATTTCATTCAAAACGAAGAATAAAAATCTCTTGATGCGCAGGGGTCAGAGCTGATGCGCGCGGAAACCAGAAACAGAACATTTATTTTTTTGGCCTAAGGCTAGCTTATACATTTTTGGTTATATTTATTCTCCCTCTAGTCTGGTTCATCATCCAAAAGGGAAATGAACCACTGGGAAATAAGAGATTCTACATCATCCAATAGTATTTCATCATGCAGACGTTTATCTGTAGTCTGTAGATCAAACAAAGGAGGTCCAGACAGCTTCAGATAACCATACCATGTCCTGTTTGAAAGCGTCAACCCATACGATCGAGGGGCATCCATCCGCAAAGACAATCATACAAAAGTCTCGACGAGTTTGATATGTTGTTGACCTTTTCCTCAAATAGCAACGTACCTTGTGTCCCAGTGATGAGATTGGAAGGTTTGATTAAGACTATCGTCTGGTAATCAACGGTTGTTGTCTCAGAAAGACCGCAGACATACGGCTTAGACAGAATGAAAGGACAAATTGTGTGACAAATGATTCATAGTCACTTCTCTGCCGCGTTGAAAGTAATTCTAAGCTATAGAGTGATGATCTTGTCAACTTCAAAAAAACTAGCCTCCCTTTGTATCGTCAGCAAGACGAGAAGAATGCTTTACAAATCTCAGAGGCGAATCGCGGTTTCATACTAGAGAATAGGGAGTTTTCGCAAAGCCCCCGAAACGCCAACGCGAACGTCTATCCTTTTGTTCGGTGCTCTTTTCGTGGCATCGAACAATGGGTTTGGCGTTCGCGCTGGCGTTTTGGGGGCTTGGTGAAAACTCTGTACTATCTAAACTCCTCCCGCAGTTTCAAACCACTACCCACTACATTATCCGCGCTCTGAAACTGCTTCAGTTGGTGCGACCCTAAAAGTATTACTAATAGACGGCGTAAGTTGTCCGAATCGGACAACTAACGCCTAACAACTATCTGCTGCGAGTATGGATATACAGTGTATATTTCGTATTAAACTGTCTTAGCCAATCAGAAAGTGTGTTATACGGCGGCGTCGGTTAAACATGTGATGATGGCTCGGATTGGATCTCTCGTCAAACAGCGCCGTCTATTGATGATCGTTCGCTTTTGGCGCCAATCCTGCCAGTGTTTACTGGGTCTCTAATAGGGAGTTTAAGAATTCAAACGATAAACGTTAACTTTACGACAACGTTTTTTTTCATACTGCGAATTCACCAGATTATACATTGCATTTTCGGTAAAAAAAATAACGTTGTCGTAAAGTTAACGTTTATCGTTAGATTTCTTAAACTCCCTATTACCTATGGCCAACTGAACACTGGGGACGAGTGTACATACAACCTTTGAGGAATTTATAATTCCTCGAAGATACAACCCTAGATATGCTCTCAAACAAGATAAGCATTCTCAAGGTCAACGTCCATTGAAGAAAAGGAGTAGTCCATATTCTTCGTACTTACCAAAGAAGCCACACAAGAAATACAATACTTCAACAATACTTTGCAAAAATCCTTTTCGTAACGTTACTTTTTGAAGCTCAGCATAATAAGGTAATTTCTCAGATATTTTTTAACAAAAGCAAGAACGAGGAAAGATTGGAAAGAGCTGACAACGTTGTGCACAATGATGGCGTCTGGAGATTGATAGAAAAGTGCAATGCTCAGGGACCTCTAGTCATCAATGAAGTACTAATTGTCACCAGCTGACTTACACATTGCTGATAGGGGAAATGAGCTGAGAAGATGATAACGGCTGTCTGGTGGTAATCATACCCTAATTGGTAAAGTATACCTTTGCTGGTAAAGTATCCAAATATCGCCTTAAGCAGCGTGTCTGCCCTTTAGCATATAGATTTGCAGAGAAACCTTCAAGTCGTACGTTCATGAGAGCTAGCCTGGCCGTCGATTCGTGTTCGAACACGAGTCAAGAAAGTCACGTGAAAATAGATTGTTGATTTGATTTGGTTTGAAAATAGCCTTTATTTACTATAAGAAAGTACACAGTACCAGGGCTAGGCTTAACAGCCATGGAGAAAGTAGAATTCCACTAGAAAAATAATAACAGATGATTAAGAGGTTAAGGAGTACATCATGGGGACAGGCTGGTGGATTAGGGAAAAAATAAAAAAGTAGATTGTTAGCTCCATGTGAAATTATCTGATTGATGATCGATTGTGACCCTAACATGTTTTTCATAATTGTGACCCTCCACAGCAAAACCAGTCGCATGTTGCTCAGAAGGTGAGCCGCAACGAACTAAGATGACAATAGAAGAGAATGGAAGAAATAGATTATTTCAGATTTCATAACAGACAGACAATATTGAAACTGAAAAACATTTGGTCTCAACCTGTCAAGCTAAGAGTGACATGCGACTGGTTTTGCTGTGGAGGGTCAAATTGTCGCTATCAAACTTTCTCAACTCGTATTTGAAGAAAAATACGAATCGACGGCTCCAGTAGCTCTCGTGAACGTGTGATGTACAGTACATGTAGACAACCCTCCAATTATCACCCAAATACTCCAGACTCGTTTATCTAAGGTCAGTTCATTAGCTCCACGGGCAGGTATCAATGGGGGACTTTATTGGAAACTGCTGGCGGCTGTGCTCTGGTGGCCCTGAACAATATCCTTCTTCTCAATACCGGTATGATATTTAATGTGGGACCGTCACCTGAATGGTTTTAATCAATAGATTTTTACGTGGCGGCACCTAATCCGACGTGGCTGAAAGATCACCGTGCATGCCCACAACACATCAAGGTCATTTGGCAAATCTATATTTTCGAAGGTGGGGCGAAAGTTGGGACTTTATCCAGCTTTCAGTATCGTTTTCATTTCAACAACACTGACCTCCAAAAAGTAGAAGGCAGTAGCTCCACTTTATGATCAGCGGGGACAAGGTCGATTGACGGAATTAGCACTATTGTGTACTACGAATTACATGTATTGTGTTTTTCACATCGTTCCGGCCAAAGATACTTAGTTGAACTCAGGAATGTGACCAGATTACATTTTCCAAAAGATAGTGGTGTTGCACAACACTAGATTCCCCGTAGGGTTGGCGTAATCATTAGGGAGGTTTCGCAAGCGCCCGGTTAAGCTATACGACGACGTTTATCTATTGTTTGGGTTTACCCACACAATAGATAAACGTCGTCGTAGAGCTTAACCGGGCGCTTGCGAAACCTCCCTAATAGCTCTTTCACGGTGTCAGCTAAAGACAGTCAGCCATTGACGCTGGCTGCCGAGGGTTGTGCAACACCACTATCTTTTGGTAAATGTGATCTGGTCACATTCCTGAGTTCAACTAAGTACCTTTAGCCAGAACGATGTGGAAAAGAGTACAGTGTACAGTTTAGCTATTGCTTTAATGAACAGTGCCCCCACCGATTTTTAGGAGAGGAACTCCTGTTTATCATTCAGGAGGACAGACCAGTAGGCCTAATGTTTCACTTCCAGTATGTTCTCCTTCCCTCTCCGATAAAACTCCGCCTGCAGTTTCAAACCGCTGCCCACTAACGTCAGTTTGTCCGAAACTGCTTCAGTTGATGCGATCCTCAAAGTATCACTATAGATGGCGTTAGCTGTCTGATTCGGGGAATCCCCGCTGGGAATCCGCGAGTATGAATATACAGTGTACATTTTGTACACTTACCTTAGCCAATCAGAAAGTGTGTTATGTTACGGCGGCGTGAGTTAAACCTGCGATGATGGCTTATGATTGGCTCTCTCGTCAAACAGCGCCTTCTATTGGAGATCCCTGACTTTTGGCGCCAATCATGCCAGTGTTTAGCGGGTCTATACATATGGCCTACTGAACACTGGGGACGAGTGTACTCTCCGGTAGGCCTACCTAGAAAATATTTAATATTTGATGCATAAAAAGCGTGGGAGAAACCACATGATGCTCTCAACAAAACGATGTTATCTCGACCACGGATGTTGCAACTTATCTCGGATACAGACGTATCTGGAGGGCTACATCCCGTATATGCTCCGTCAGTGTTTTAGCTAATAAGCTCCTTTATGAGAATTTCGTTCCCTCAGGCGTAAACCCTGATATGAAACGTACAGAGAACGAGTGTGATTATTTATGATCTGTAAGAAACTGAAATGAATTCGAAGAAATATTGCATGATTGGATCGATGAGATAGTAACAAATTAGTATGACCTTTGAATTAATCTCAATGTTTGACGTGGAGAAGAAGGTTTGTTTCGATTGTATTGAGATAGAGCACAGCGCCGGGGCTATATCGTCATTGACCCCATCAGAAAAACGGATGAAACGAATGCATGCCTTCTCTGAGGGCAATGATCCGTTGTGGTGATTCGTACTCTGTCAACAGGGGTCGTATTCTATGTTAACTCTTCCGGTATTGTTCTAGCTGCTGTTGTTCAGCAGATATTGGCTAAACACCCGTTTTCAAGATGGCCGACTAGCCGCCATATTTGAATACCCCACACGCTCTTTTTCGCGGGATGTCAAAAAGTCACGCCCCTCCGTTCTGTGTTATAGGCCTGAATCGTGCTCCTATCAGAAATATAGCCCTGACTGCGCCCTTTATCGATGACGGTGGCAAGTTTAATATTAGTGGTGGTGATTGACAGATAGCGGTGATGGCTGACGGATTCGAGCTTGCCAAATTGATCCACAGTCCTGCTGCCAATATTCAGGGAACTAAATATTGATTTTAAAAAAAAGACGACCGCCGAACAGATGATGAAGGGACGCAAGACATCTTTCACTGAAACAAGAGCAGTCGGAGAAAAAAAGACTTTGCTCCAAATGACGCCGAATAAACGGAGGATGTGACGGCTTTTATCGATAGAAATTGCATGTGTGGACACCCTGTCGTATATTGTAGGAGGATATACCTACAAAATATTGCCAGAACCATCCCGGTGGACGCACCAGAACAGCACCGGATTTGGTGATGAAATTTCGACAAAATTTGGCGTTGGCCGCAGTGGATTCAAGGGGTAGGGGCGCGTTGACCGCAGTGGATTGAACTAAGGGGTAGGAACACTATCCGTGTGTCCTCTGTCCACTATCCTCCAGGAAGAAAGTGACTTAACCCGTACGAATGGGGAACGCCTACGCTGAATGTGGGGCACTCCGTATGACAAGGGGTGCAAGATTGATATTGGACTCCGCTGTAATCGCACGGCCTACTAAGGGGCCATCTCAAAATTACATTGATGCCAAAAAAGACGAAGTGACTTCATCTTTTCCCTGACCCCCTCCCCCTTGAAAAGATGAAGTGGGCACTTGACATTGGCTTTATCCCAAGTGGGAAGTTTATAGCTCTGACTCATACAGTCCATTAGTAGGCCCATGTAGCCAGAACATTGTTCCTTTCTGAAGACAAAAAAGTCACTTTCCTGTAAAAAAGAGTGATGCCAATTTTATTTTCCAAAAAAGATGAAGTGGGCTTCCGCAAATCGAGAACCCCCTCCCCCCAGACGAAGTCACTTCGTCGTTTTTGGCATCAAAACAATTTTGAGACGGCCCCTAAACGACACGGAAAGGAATTACGAGCCAGGATGTCATCTCATATGAAGACAGATGAAATAACCTTGGCAATAATGCTCCCCCATCGCGATCGCGTGAATCATGCGATGCGACAAGAAAAACAGAGGTCAGTATCAGGAAGTTGGCACGACAGATCAATCCCTGGTCAATTTGACCGTCGGGATGACCTTCTGTGTCGTGAGCAGCCGACAGCTGTCAGCCAGAGATAAACGACTTCGTTATTGGTCACCTGGGTTGATTTCCAATGCACTTGGGACATGTAGGTATCGCTCAGTCCATCTTCAGCCACCTGCCTTTGTCAAGGATAGGTCTACACAATACGTTCAGAGTCGAGGGCATAAATAGCGAGGTTTCGCAAATCTGACGAAATACAAAGTAGGAAATACGAAATTGGATTTCATTTCCATGACGTAATGTATTTCAGGAGATGAATGGTAACACAAATATCGCCTGCTGCAAGAGCGTCTTTTTAGCATACGACGTAGACCGATAGAGTTACGGAGTACCGGTATATTAAACTTTGAAATTTATCTTTCGTTTCCACTTCGTTGCTGCGAAATGGAAATTTAAAAATTCAAGATGCACCTCCATAACTCTCTCGGTGTCAGCAGGGACATTTGTGGTACCAACCATCTCCAGAAATAAATTAGGTCCTGCAAATGTAGTTGAATATCGTATTCCGTACTTCATGTTTCGTCAGATTTGCGAAACCTCATTATTACCGTTGCCTCCGTAGGACACACTTTTTGGAGAGCAGTCCAATACTAAACCAATCTCAGGTAAAGGAACCGGGCTTTGAAATTTTAGGGGGAGGTATTGATATCTGTAAACGACTTTACTCTTGAGGAGTAGGGCGTATATATTCGTGCAGCTGGTGAGCCTGCTTTTTCATATTGAACGAAAGTTGTAGTTAGATACCTTCGCATTAAGCCTAGTTTATACTTCGACGCAAGACCGTCGGCGCCCAACGCGCGATCAAATCTGGACGCCGACTTTGCGGAATTGATTCATAGTCCAGCGTACTTTAGCGACGGCGACCCGTTATGAAATGACTCAAGTAATTACAGCCTCGCAATCGGACGCCGACCAAATCGCACGACGGGCTCGGCGTCGAACGCAAGATCGCGCGTTGGTCGCCAGCGATGGTCGTGCGTCGAAGTATAAACTAGGCTTTAAGGGCGGCGCACACGAGCGACTAAATCTGGGCGACCGCCGACGATACTGGTGGTGCGACTAGACATCAGCCAATCAGAAGCGCCAAATCTTGTCGCTTTGGCGGTCGGAAGCCAAGTCGGCCGACAAATCGGTCAAAATTGTCGCTCGTGTGCGCCGCCCTTTAGTGAGCTTTCGCAACCACCCGGTTAGGTTCTACGGCTACGTTTATCTATTGTGTGAGTTGACTCGAACAATAGATAAACGTTGTTGTAGGGCCTAACCGGGTGGTTGAGAAAGCTCACTATTAATTCGCAGGACACACCTTCATCGAGTCCAAGACTCGACCAACCTTAGGTAATAGGACCGGGCTTTTAGTTTTAGGAAGGTATTATCCGCTGTAAGCGGCTTTACTCTAGAGCAGAGGGCGTATTCGTGTAACGGTCACAGAGAGAATTATCAACTTTTGGCTATTTGTCACTTAGGCTGACGATAATGCTTTTTTTTCAGATTCTTGAAGGAAGGTTGCAGTTAGACACCTTCGCCTTCGCAGGACACACCTCTATCGCAGTCCAATACTCTGAAACCAATCTGACGTAATGCTGGAACTGGGTTTTTGCCTTTGGAAGATATTGATATCATGCTAAGCGGCTTTACTTTTAAGGAGTAGGACGTGTTTATGAGGCTGAATTACTGTCCGAGCGATACCAAATGTTGCTATTTTCAACCAAACTGGCACAAAGTTTTCTATTGCAAATCTAACCGATCGTATGTACATGTACCGCCTACCCACACCCAGATTCAATTTCACTCCAGGTTACATGTAGCTCAAGTCAATCGGTGTTTAAAGTCTAATACACGATCAATATTATTGCACAATATGGGGCCCAAAATAGGGGTATGTGCTTCTGACATGATGGGTGGAAGAAAGATTGACAATAATATCGCCCATTTTGGTCCTCATATTGTGCAATAATATTGAACGTGTATGGGCGGCTTGACCCAATCTAGCCGTGGAGCAATGGAATGCGGAAGATGGAAATGCGACGTGTATTTGCCGTTTAATAATCTGCCAAAGCAGTCCGCATGACTGGCGTCAATTTATGGAACAGGGTAATGTATTGGGTATGTTGTTGGTTTTCTTCAAACTTCACGGGTGACTAAAGGCGGTGACCGACTGGCGCGTACGCGACGCGTAATGCAGGCGTTCCGCCAATCAGATTCTTCGGTAGGTGTTTCGGTCCGTGTTACCGTCTCTCTGATTGGTTGAACGCTTGCGGACGCCTTGCTCACGCGCCAGTCTGTCACCGCCTTAAAGGCGGTGACAGACTGGCGCGTAAGCAGCGCGTCCGAAAGCGTTCAACCAGTCAGGCAGTCGGTAGCACGGACCGAAATACCTACCGAAGAATCTGATTGGCGGAACGCCTCCAGGACGCGCCGCGTACGCGCCAGTCTGTCACCGGCTTAAAACTGTGTGGTCAACCACCGCGTTCAGGTTCATTACTTCCGCATTCCATTGCTCCACGGCTAGATTGGGTTAGACTTTAATGATGAAGCCCTATTGGTGCCCCAAGCAGAAACAGCCAACTTTCGCCCACAATAATGCATTCCTGACCTTTCCCCAACGTCACGGAAATCAAGTTACAGCCCTTAGATATCAACCTAAGCCAATCAGTTCCGCATTTCCACCCTAATTGTTTAAATTGGTTTTATTCCAGACTCACTAATAAGTCGGTTCTTTCGTGTTCAATCAAGCACTTTGTATCTCAAGTCGGGCCATATTAGCCACATTAGCGACGGCTAACTTAGCTTTAAACCTCTAATCACGTCGTAGTTCACTTCATTGAATAACATTTAAGAATTTTACTAAAGTAAACTGGCGCTCTTTTATGAAACTACTGAAAAAATCTGATTGCTTCATCAAGACTACTTCAGTCAGTAACTTCAAAGTAAACCGCCCTGACTGATTGAAAAAGAGACTACATGTAGAAGCTATCCACGCAAGTGCTCCCCAAACTTTATCGTTCGTCGAGTTGTTTGCTCAGTCGCATCTTCTAGAAAAGGGCGACGTAAAACCTTAAGAACACTTACGCAGTTTTCCAAATAAATTTAAATTTTTTGCACCTGTTACTTTGCTAATCATTGGTATAGCAATTTCCTTAATGTAAATCGTGCGCCATGAGGACCTAATGACGTCACGACAGGTAGTTTGACGCAACAGTATCGAACATTTAATTTCAATCTACAGGTATTTTATAAAAAATTAATTTTTTCAATTACTTCATTGAAAAGGTGATGAAATTGCCTTACCTATTGTTATATTAAACCGATTGATCATGCTCGCCGTGAGCCTGGCTTGTATAAACCACTCGGAGTCGTTCCCAAGGTACGGATAGGCCAACGATAGATCCTTTACCATAATCCTGCCGTTGGGCAAACGGTGCGCAAACGGGCAAAACAGATAATAATTCCTGAATTCGTATTTGTCATGGCAACTCCCTGCTGCAAAAACATCCGGGTCACTCTCCAACATATTTCTCACAGACGTGTAGAACAGATATTGTGAATCCCGAAGCGCTGGGTCCGTCACAAGCCTTGTGTATAAATTCGCCCTGGAAACTGCCAAATCGGCCTGCCTCCTGAATCTTTGCATAGCATACTGCATAACAACACCCGTCCCTAAGTTATAAGATGTTCCTTTTGTGCAGTTGGGCATCCGTTCGTACTCCTCGACAAGGTTCAGGAACCTTGACACGACGTCCTGGTCCTCTTTCGTGGGTTTGACAGGAGTCGATATCTCACTTGAATCTGGTTTTTCGTGTTGGTCTTCATCGATGGAAGACTGGATTTTGGGAATAAGAAGAAATAGAAGAAGAATGTTGAGTTTGTACGAGACAGAAAATGTCGATGGTGAGTGCAATGTCGAGGTAGCCATTATATTTTCAAGATTACGACTGTCCCATCATCCAAGTAACAAGACGAAATTCACAATTTTTTTTGAGGCACGCCTACTGACGACGAAGCTAACACCAACTCGAGCACTTTACGAGTAAATCTGTATTGAAGAAAAGCTGGTATGCTTCCTTTTAGTCTGTGCATTGCCAAACTGGCATCCCCTGAAGCAAACGAACAATCGCATTGTGAATATTGCAGATTTTCATATAGTGATGACAGTCCCTGAAAATGAAGGTCTTGTTTTATCTTTCAAAGTCACATTCTGATTATTCCGTCTATTTGCCCAAGCATCCTATCCTCGAATTCACTTTATCACCACGGTATACAGAACGTCGGGTCCAGCTAGCTTTGATATCCTGCCTGAATCACCACAGAAGCGTATTGAACCCTCCTGTCAGAACTTACTCCGAGGGCAGTTACACTCGATATCCCATAGCAACGACGTAAACTTCTCACTTCAAACGACCAATAGAAGAAACGCTTGATGCAGCGCCACTGGTAAGTCGGCGGAGGAATCAATAACTGTGGCTTTTCATCTGGTTTATCTGCAACGAAAATCGATGGATATTTGTCAGTGAATACAGACTGTTAAGAGATTACGTTTATTTGTCATCGTATGTCAGAGCGGATAATGCGCATTATGTTGATGGTAACATCGCCTCCCTGAAGCGTAACGCATTAGTGTTCGGGATGATGTGACGTAAACGAACACCAACTTCGTCATTACCAAGGCAAGGGCGAGGCTGAGACACAGCGAAAGCCAAGGACGTTAGATAAATTAGATAAAATGTATATAGCGTCTTGAAATGGAACAAATTTAGAAAGGAGATTAACGCACTGGTACACTCCTGTTGGAGAGTCAAACAGATTCACTTGGAGAGAAAGACTTAACAGAGTAATGTGTAGTTCATGATATACGAACACTGGAGTATATTTTCGTCAAAGATGGACTTCTTTGTCAATCAAGCGCCATCTCGCTTAAGGTACATGTAGATTCACACTTTGCGTTTTGCGCTTGGCGCGTGATGTATGTTAATGCGTGGTAGAAAAAGTAATTTTATTGTTGGTACCACACATAGGCCGGGGAAAGGACAAGCGCAAAGCGCAAAACGGAGAAGTATGAATTGACCTTTAGTGGGAACCGGTAATAGACCACCAGTTGCCAAGGCCAGACGCTTAAAAAACATGTAGCCCAGACTCTGACAGGTCGCAAAGGTGCAATCACCGCGTGCACGGCAAGTGACTGGAGTTTCAAGAACCGTCTCCCGCCCACCTCCTACCTTGGTTGCATGACCTGGGCAGTGTGGGACATCGGGTGTACAGCCGCCCAAGAAACCCCAGAGATGAAACTGGTATATCGGACATCTTTTTAATAAATTAAATATGCCAATTAGTGGTAACGAGGGATCTAAACCCAAGGTCGTTCACCGGTAAAACCACCAGCCAAATCAATGTACGAAAAAGAACGTGAGCGAGTGGCTCGACCCAGGTGGTAAAGGGATTTGAAAAAGCTCCGGCTTTACGTAATCTTGGCAAAGGGTATTAAACATTGATAGACTTCTTTGCACCAGTTACAAAAACCAGAAAATACAACGTCCGTCGATAATGGAAGGGTTCCCTACTAGGTGAAAGCTGAAATGATCCCACAAGAAAAAAACTCTGGGTGGAAAGACACTAATCCATCAACGCTGACGCAAAAAAGTACGTCGTCATCCGACGTAAATCGCTCAAGAGGTATCGTAACAAGTTTGTGGCAGCTGTCGCCAAATTAATGATGGATTCGAATAAGCAATGTACTACTGAAAAAGAATGCCCACTGCAGGTGGCAGTGCGTCTTTGGCAAGTATGCTGCCCTACAATGGAAGACTGCAGTATCTGCATATTGCAGTCTTCCCTTGAACAGCCTCTGCAGCCTTTCCTATTCAATGAAGTGGACAATGTAGGTGTGTAATAACATCAGTAGATACTGCTCTCCTTTCTTGCAAAATTGTTCAGAGCTGCCACCTAAAACAAGGGAGATATGGCATAAAACGCAAGACCGCAGTAAGTGCAGTTACTACAGTCTTCGTTTGGAGGGCAGTATGGGTACCTGTATTTCGACATCATTCCAACAACACCAACAACGCAAATCAACTAATGTTGCTTTCGTAGGTCACAAGACAATATAAATATACCTCTATACATGTACATGCATTGCGTGTCCACCTTCTTTTTCGTTGGTGATACTGTTTTTCCGAAAAGAAGAGGCTGTATGCAGCGCACGATACCTCCAACATCATCGGCGAATGTGTACGGAGAATTAACAAGTTAATTTAGCCCCAAGATAATCTACTTTCCGGCGTGTGGACTCGACCTGTATTAATCGTAGCGGATGTTACCGCCTACAAGATAGAATAGTCAGCAGTCGTTAGATGAACATAGGAAGAGGAACGCCTGTAGTGGCAGTTATTTTGGTAAAATTTTGCAAAGCAATTGGCCAAAATCTGCGAACCAATGACGTAATATTATTACCATTATATACACCAATTTGCATTATCATCACTATACATGTACTCTAAATTTCCACTTACCTGTCCCATTCCTAAACTCGGAAAAATGACCAAATCCTAAGTTGAAGATATCGCATCGCTGTCATTTTTGCCAGATTCGGGAGTTGGACAAGTAAGTGGACAGGACATTACTGTTTCTGACCATACCCCCACCCCATTATCTTCAACTTAGGATTTAGTCATTTTTTCCTAGTTCAGGAATGGGACAGTTTAGTAAGTGAGAATTTAGAGTAACTATCATAACCATTACTAGAATTACCATTATGCGTGTACATGTAATTAATAGAATTATCATTACCATTAGGCCTTCTGGAAGGAAAGAAAAGAGAATCAGAAAAACCATTGGAAGCACCCACGGCAGCAAGACAGACCACTACTTTCGAATAAGGGAGCAGAGAAGTGTGTAAATTTTGTTTCAGGGTGTAACCTATACCCCATAAAAAATGAGAGGACAGACGATCGCATGGAAACAACGCGTGATTTTACACCTTGTGCGTGAGTTTGCATGGATACACATGCATAATAATGAGTGTGGTCGAAAGTCACGTCATATGCATGATGCCACTCTATTCCTCAGTCACGAGACGGAAATTTCAATTGGGGACATCAAATAACATCAAAGGTTCTTCGTAGAACATTGTATCCTAAGATGTCTAAGTCATATCTTTGATGGCTGCCGTGTTGATCAGCAATAAAATAATGAAGAAATTTGGTATCACCTTTTCCATGATCAACTGTGTAGCTTTCGAGCCCTACTAGCATAAAGGAATCAAACATAAAGGTTTATCTGCGAACGATGAAGTAACTGAGGGATACACTTCATGTGTTGCCACCAGATGTCTCTCACTGCTTGAATTTTGGCTTTACGTAATAGGCAGGAGCTTCAACTTTTGGGGTACATGAATCTGTCAACTGGATGCCTTGAATTCCATTTCTGAAGATAACAGAGCTATTTTCAGCACATTTAGTGTTCCATGTGCAAATGTACGATAGCCTATTCAAATGTACACAGATGACCCGGCCTGCGCTCTCATCGTTCGTGGGGTTCTCATTAATTCAGTCCTTTTGTATCATAAGATCAACTGGTCTGAATTCAATAAAATTTGCAGTAAACATGCAGAAGGGTCTTGCCTATCATATGGAAGAGTCAGAATGCAAATCTGTTGAGGTTTAAAGGGATACTGTCCACATTTATAAAATGCTAAATTTGTAAGTTGAACCTTTATGTTTGATTCCTTTATGTTACTAGGTCTTTGTCAGGTCTGATGGAAAAGCATTTTTCATTAAAAGTCATCCGTTCACGAGAGCTACATGTACCATAGCCGTCGATTCGTGTTTTTGTTCATACGTGAGTTGAGAATGCTTGTTAGCAACTGTTAGATTATGAAAAATAGTGTTATGGTCAGAGTCGATCATCAATCAGATTATTTCACATGGAAGCATGCCACTTCAGGAGACACTCTGAGCATCATTCATTCGCGTTATCGGACAAAAACACGAATCGACGGCTAGGGTAGCTCATCGCATGACTTAAAGGTGCTCTAGTTCGAATTGTAAACATTACGGTTTGTTTATTTACATGGTTGATTATAATAGTTATTTTTCCTCGGACAGGTGGCAGCACCGTGTATACCAGAAAATTAATGTTGTCTATTTTTATATCTATCTTGATAAATATTCTTAACTGAAATATATTTATGCTTTTATGCTCAAAAACAAACAAAAAGTTGTGAAAGGTGAGATTTAATTCGATTTTATCGGATTTGTTAGTACCAGAAGTTGACAATAGGTGGCACACCGTAATGTTTACAATTCGAACTAGAGCACCTTTAAAATTATCGAATTCGATTCAAATAAGCCATCGTGCAAACTACGTGCTGTGCTAACGCAGACATTACGTCAATTTGTCTTATAAGGAGTATTTTATAATTCTAACTGAATCGTTATCTCCTTCACGTGGGATTCCGCTCAGAAGATCTTCAGCAATCAATCATGAGATACGTAGGAGTTCGTTTAGAAAAACTTACGTCAGTAGCATCAATTTCCCATGATCGAGAAATGACTAGTTCGAAATCGTAATCGTTTTCAAGGCACTGAGGGAACGTTTTTATCAGTACCAAGTGAAGACATGAGTTGGCTCGTAGGGCAATATCACGTTGGGTTTCAATTTGCAATTCTAAGTATGGAAAGATCTCTGGAGGCGCTTAAGGATGGGTTCTTAATGATACAAAACAAACACTGGCTATAAAGAAAGGCACGACAGGCAGTTAACAATTGAAAAACATCCCAAATGGCATTTTCCTGTAACGAGTAGTTGCGAAGAGAATATTTCAAAGGCTGAGAGAAAGAAAGCGCTGAGACGTGCCTTTGTATTTTTTACTCTGATTATCGCGAAAGATCCATACCGTTGCTGCACTCACGTACAGTGCATTACATGTAGTACATGTATATGTACATCAACACTGGTGTATGGCAAGCCAAACGTTGCAATATTCAATACTACAAAATATGTTTGTTCCTAAAATATATTCATTCATGAATGGTAAATATTCATTCATGAATGGTAAATATTCATTCATAAATGGAAAATATTTGTTCATGAAAAAATTATTTGTTCATGAAAAACATTATTTATTCATGAAAAAAATATTTGTTCATGAAAAAATTATTTATTCATGAAAAAATTATTTATTCATGAAAAAATTATTTATTCATGAAAATCAACATTTTTTCATGAATATAAACTATTTTTTCATGAATAAATATTTTTTTCATGAATAAATAATTTTGTTCATGAATAAATAATGTTTTTCATGAACAAATAATTTTCTCATGAATAAATAAGCTATCGGCTCGCCGCCGAGAAATAACGGCTGTTGACGCCAAGTGTGCGCTGCAGAGCGACGCGTGGAATCTTCTCGCCAGCGATGCTTGCCCAATATCAAACAATACCAAAACTCATATCGCCTAGTATGCGGTGGCTGGAGAAGACCGCTGGCGATTAGATCACTTGCGATGTCGCCTGGTGTGCCCAGGGCAGTATTAAGGGGGGCAAGGGGGAGTTGTCCCCCCGAGCCAACCAAACAAACGTGATTGTCATGCAGATTTGGAGCAAAAAACTGCATAAAAGGTCTTCTGCCCCCCCCCCAGAGAGGCGGATTTTGGGCAAAAAACTGCATAAAAGGTCTTCTGCCTCCCCCCAGAGAGGCTTTTGCCCCCCCCCGGACCAAAAAGCTAAATACGGCCCTGCTGCCGCTGGCTGAAGAGGTAGGCCTACTGATATACTCAGGGCTTCAACCGACCTGTATGTTGTCACTAAAATAGAAGAAATCAATTCTGGTGCACGTCATTTTATGAAATGAAGTGTGAGAGTCGATAGTTTAAATCTAGACGCGTTGCACCTACCTGTGAATCAAACACAAAGTTGCATTTATCGCCAAAGGCAACTTTCAAAATCAAAGTTCACTTTCTGTAACTTAATTGCCCTTTTCGCTTTAACCTGGATAATTCATCAGCTATTTTGATATCATCATGTTGTTTGTCAATGTCATTTTGACGCAGGTTGCATCATTGTAAAGGTTTGAAGTCAACATTAAAAACCTAGGAGACTGTCGTTTGAAAGCAAATCGACTCCTGTAACATTTATCGCCTGTAGTCTTTTTGCACCCAGGCATTCCATTCAGAACATAAAGTGAACTGGTTGTGCCAGTCAAGGTGTCTGAATAGATAATCAAACGCCGCCATCTTGAATCTATTACTTTACTCACACCTGCACACACCACATTGCACTTTAATGTAACTTAGCTTTACATGAATAAAGATATCTATATAATAATACTGGAAGTCGGCTCAATAAAGTCACACTATGGCCCCTTTTACACTACGTGTTTTCAACCGTGCTCGACCCGGGTCGAGCACGGCGCGGCAAAAAAGGTGATAGTGTAAATGGGTTGGCACGGCACAACTGGGCTCGGCACGGTGCTATTTTCATCCGGGCCGAACCCCCCAACAGGGGGTGGGTTCGACCCGGGTCGAGCACGGTTCCGCTGGAAAACTGCACAGTGTAAACACGCTACTGGGCTCGGCCCACTTGAATGACTCGCCTTTAGTGAATGCGCATGCTCATTTATCGGCCTTGAACTCAATACGTCATTGCCGCGAATGATCATGGGCGCAGCCATATTGAAAATGACGGAGATTTCGTACCTCCACAGAAAAGAGAGCCGGCGATTCAGATATTGGCGCGGTTATCATGGTGCAGTGTAAATGGGGTAAAATGCTCTTTTTGAGGCGGGCCTGGCCCGGGTCGAGCACGGCACGATTCATCCGGGCCAAAATTCTGCGTAGTGTAAAAGTGGCTTTAGAAACTTCGTTTTGCCTCGAAATTCGGCATGGTAATAGAGTATACCATACCCTGATGCAACGGGTGGTCGATTTTGCGAAGAAAATTCTGTTGTGATCGCAATTTTAATTTTTTTAGCAGTGTTGTTCGATTGCTTTCTAAATTCCCCCTACTGCACCCCATTGGTTGCACCTATTCCACCAGTGCCGGGCATTCCATCCTCGGTTGAATCACAATCGCCGGTTGCCACGGGTACTTGCTAGTTAATAATAAATGCCTACTAAAGCTAGGAATCCACTGCTAATTTTCTGCGTTGCGACTTGCTTTGCAAACTGCTACCTGCGATTGAGTACGATCGCAAGGAACTGATACCGGTCGCCGACCGACTGCCGACTGAAACTGACCACATCTTCGCCATTGGTGAAAATCACGTCTTGTGAGTCCACTACGGCGATCGAGTGTCCAGTTGCAAAGCAAGTCGCAAAGCAAAATCAGCTTGAAAATCAATGGTGGATTCCTAGCTTAAGAGTATACAAAAAATATTGCACAACTGCTGTGACTTTTTAGAACACGGTAAACATAGGGACACAGCTTACTTGGTGATATACCGGTAATCCGCTAAAATACGAAATTTGTAATTTTGAAATTGTGAATTTCGTGGGCCATGAAATTATTTTGGACGCCATTTTTGACTGCCGCGACTGACTCCCTTTAAGCACAGTCAACGCATCTAAATGCTGCACGAAGACGATTTGGTTTCAAACAACATTCTCTGAGGTTTTTAACCGAAGGTAATTTGACTTTGGGTACATCAGATATCGATTAAACGTCAGAAACATAGTGAAGTTTCCCGATCTATTGGAAGAATTCACAATAATCTCAATGCCCGATTGATAGCCATCAAAGGTGAATGATAGATTTGCTCTGTCGTCTGCAAAATGCAAAACGGTTGGTGTTAGCAGCATGCGTGTAGTGGTAGGCCTATTTGTGCTACTTGGTTTTTCCATCAGGGCCGAAGCCAAAGCATTATTGACGCTTGGTTTCAAGTAGTGGTACATGTATAGAGAGTATGCAAGAAGCCATCCTTAATGTTCCTCAATTGGATGGGGTGTCTTTAACTTGTCCTTTGCAAAGGCACAATGTAGAAGGCACAACGGCTTCCTACAGTGCGATGGACGTGAAGAACTGTGCAGAAGGTAAGTTCCTTGTTGGACTCGCCCAACATATGTAGACTAGCTCACCTTCCATGTATCAAAAGGGGGCGAGAATTCTAAACACAACGAAAATAAAGACAGTGATATCAGACTTGAAACTATAACTCAAAAATCGATGTGTTATTAATACGTAAAAGAAACAAAAAATGCCCCGAGGGAACAAACGTTTTTGTATTCAGGCATAACTGTTATTAACCTTATTATTACAGAACAGACATACCATGATCTGTCACTTGCTTCATTCCCCTCCGAAAACAGGGTCGGATCCAGGGGGGGGCGTGGGGGGCGTACGCCCCCCCCTATTTTTGGCAGAGTAGTGATTTTTTTTAGCAAGAAAAATTCAATCACATAAAAATTCGAGATTTTTGCTCTCAGATGCCAGGAAAATGCATCTAAAGGCACTTAAATTGCCAAATTTTTCTGGGGGAGGACCCCCAGACCCCCCGTTTGGGCTTCGCGCTCTCGGTGATCACCACCTCCGTTGAGCTACGCCCCCCCTTTCTGTCGACCCTGGATCCGACCCTGGAAGACCACACCTGATCTGATATAGATCGCGTGAGCGCTTGTCTGACTTCTTTAACAACGCATGGCGACTACCGGTATCTTTGCCTCAGTAACGTGTTGCTACCTGATAATACATGCGTGTGTTGAGGGGAAAACTATGGCGACCTTTGCCAATTAAAACGTCCTCCCCAACAACGTGTTGATACCTGATAAAACGTGCGTGTTGAGGAGAAAATTAGCAGTACAAAGATCTTCTTCTTTGTCTGCGTAAACGTTAAAGGTAATATATCACGGATATTTTCGCGGGCCATGAAATTCATTGTTTATTTCCATTTTGTTTGTTTATGTCTAGTCTTTCTTTGTCTTATGAGTAATTTGTTGGTGGCATGCCCCTCTAGAAATTCTTCTGATTCCAAAAGTATTCATTTTGGTGGGTTGGCATGTCCCAAAGGTCCAAAATAACATAACGTAAACATCTATGTTCACAAACATTGAATGTAAACAATGAAGTTGTGATACATTATCTTTAATAGTGAGGTTTCGCAAATCTGACGCAACACGAAGTACGAAATACGAAATTCAACTT
Source organism: Notospermus geniculatus (assembly GCA_002633025.1). Classification (NCBI taxonomy): domain Eukaryota; kingdom Metazoa; phylum Nemertea; class Pilidiophora; order Heteronemertea; family Lineidae; genus Notospermus; species Notospermus geniculatus. The sequence goes on from NMRB01000627.1 coordinate 299,098, forward strand.
CATTTGGTGCCATGACGTAATGTATTTCTAGAGATGGTTGGTACCACAAATGTCCCTGCTGCCAGTGCGTCTTTTATCATATCATAAGACCGAGAGAGAGTTACGGTACATCTTGAATTTTTAAATTTCCACTTCGTATCTACGAAGTGGAAACGAAAGATAAATTTCGAAGTTTAATAGGCCTATACACCATGGGTCTGTTTCATAAAGTGACTTTAAGCTAGTGGTATCATTAACTCAATGCATTTTCCATTTGGTTAAAGGTACTATTAGCTTAAAGTCACTTTATGAAACAGGCCCCATAACTCTATCGATCTTACGTCACTCGCTAAAAGAAGCGCTTGCAGCAGGCGATATTTTTGGTACCAACCATCAACTGCAGAAATACATTACGTCATGGAAATGAAGTAAGATTTCGTATTTCGTACTTCGTGTTTCGTCAGATTTGCGAAACCTCACTAATACTGTTGTCTTGAGACGGAGCTGTGGAGACCGATTACAACGTCACGAATAACATGTACATGTCCGTATTACAAATTCTCACCATGAAAAACGAGTGTGTGGAGACCATTACATTTCTACCACGCCGGGATTCATTGTTTCGACCCCATCGTCATCTCGGTTTCAACAAAGTCTGTAGGCAAACCAAAGCAAATGCATGTGATTGGTCGCGAGATACGAACCTGCCCAGCAGATATAACTGCGCATGTGCGGTTTGCAAGAAATCCAAGATGGCGGGGCCATACGCACGGCATCATGTTGCTTGTGGTTGATCAAAGTTAATCAGTGGGTAAAAAATTCAGAGCTTTATAAATCAATGCTCTCCATCTAAAGGAATGGATAACCAAATAGAGTTTAAGCCAACGAATTAACCCCTGGTAACCCCCCGTAATGAAGTCTATGTAAAACAAATACTGTTTAATATCATTGTCTTATCAAACCCAATCAAATTAGTATTAATGCTCTTTCGTGACGCTGCGAATTATTCTATTAATGATGAAAGCTTTCGCGTCCGATCGTAGTTTTTCCAAAGCCATGATTTTTTATTAACCTACATGACTTGTATATTCTCATTAAGGGAGGCTCATGCTATTTACTCTGTAGATATGGGTTTCGCTAGCAGACATTTTGCAAAATTAGGTCATCATCATGTAGTCTCGCGCAACCAGCCCCTCGTTCATACTCCGAGGTCGTCAGACCGAGGGTCTGGCACGGAACGCAGTTCTCATTGTAATTGGGTCAGTGACATTATTCCGATGATTCAAAATAAGGGGAGCTTTGCTGATTGGCTAGTCACTACCAATGCATCATGGGTCTCAAAAGTTGGTGACGTAGGCTGCAGTTTTACTCGCATGCTGCATGCTTTTTGCATTAATTGTGCATGCATACATGCAGTGCAGTGTAGATTCTGGTGGCACGAGACTAATCATCATGGGGATTCCCCCAGTGGGGGGTGGGAGAACCAATCATCTGTCGTTTTGGAGAAAATCCCCATGGTGATAACCTAGTTTTGCCAAGATGGCTGCAACGCATGCACTCCATCTCTTGCCACAATCTACAAATAGAAAGTGACGGATGTGATGTTGGCTGACCTGTATATTTGTTTACATCGTCCTCTAATTTTGAGGTCAGCAGTTCAACAATAGTCCTTAGAATGTAATTTGTAATTGTTCTCCATCAGTTCACCATGGCAACTTTATGTAATGTTTAATATTCGCCTCTCTGTTCATCTTCAAATTATGATTGCTAATGGACTACACGAAGTGACCCTTTGATTATGTCAATATATTTGAGTTAGAACCACATTAAATGCATTGTTTTTTGAATACATGTTTATATAGAATATCACTGGTAAAGCAATAAAACTTTGCAGAAATACGAGTTCGAACAAACATCATAAAGGAATCAAACAAAATAGTTCAACTAATGAATTAGCATTTTATAAAATAATGTGCACAGTATCCCTTTAAAATTTAACAAATTTTCATTCTGACACTTTCATATGATAAGCAAGATCCTTCTGCATGTTTGTTGAGTTCCGACTAGTTGATCTTATGATACAATGGGCTGGATTGATGAGAACCCCACGAACGATGACGTGGGAGGGTCATCTGTGTACATCAAAATACGCCCCCGTGCATTTTCCATATGGAACACTAATAGTGCTAAAATAACTCTGGTATCCTCAGAAATGAAATTCAAGGCATCAAGTTGACAGATTCATGTACCTCACCACCATAAAAAAGTTGAAACACATATGCCTATTACGTAAAGCCAAAATTCAGGCAGTGAGAGACATCTGGTGGCAACACATGAAGTGTATCCCTCAGTTACTTCATCGTTTGCAGTTAAACCTTTATGTTTGATTCCTTTATGCAAATGTTCACTTTGATTTTATTTATTGGGATGTAGCCTACATAATCTGGTAAGATCTTCGTAGTATTCAAATTATGTTCAAGGACGAATGAAGAAAAAAAATGTTATTTTCTGCTTGCTTATGATAAGATTACGTTGACAGCAAATTAAGTTCACGAGGGACTGTAATAGAAGGTTCTTCAACGTATGAAGGCCGAAACACAATCCAGACGTTGTAACAAGCGATTGCCGTTGTTATGATCTCATGCAGTCATAACAACGGCATTTCTTCAACAGGGAACGGCAGTTCTTACAACAAAGATGGCGGTCAAACAATTCTAAATTTGGATTGTTGCCGGCCATCTTTGTTGGAAAGATATATAACTCATATGATTAGTAACCATGTGACGTCAGAAGATTAATACCATTAAATGGCCGCTGGCACACTAAGCTGGTCAAGCGGGCCATGAGCACAAAATTTTAGGTAAAACCGTTTGAGAGGATGCGTTTGCGTATGTTGTATCATGCTTGGAAAATGATGGCACGACGTCATGTGGGAAAACCAGTAGGCCACATCTTTATTAGAAAGATCTGTAATGAAATTTTGTAACCTGGGAGCCAACAATAACCTACTCGGCCATGTCCTAAAAAATCTCCTTTTGTAATGACCACCGACGTGAGCTGCTGTTGGACGGAAATGCAAAGCGAAATCAAATTGACTTTCATGTTAAAAATACGCCTTTGATAAAACTACCCCGTCCTCAATCTTAAACACGGTAAACAAATTAACTCGATTCCTTGAGATTAGTGCGCTTCTGACGGCATCTTAACATTGAAATGTGAAATTCGAAGTAGCTTCCGCAGGGCTTTCCAAACCAATACAGCAAAAAAGACATGGCACTCTAAATCGAATCTTCTGCCAATTCAAGTTGTCATTAACAATATTTAGCGTTTCATTAGAGACACTTTTCACTCACGATTAAAAGGAAAGAAGATTCCATATTCAATTATTCAAACATTTCATAGGAAAATTGCTCGAGGTACGTTTCATAATGTTCATGAGGTGGAACGTGAATCATGAGATGCATGTAACTAAATCATATTCATAGACAACAGCCGACTTATTTTTAGATATCAAATTTGCATCAGGCATTTTTGCACAGAAGGTGATGTCCCACGTACTTTAAAGCTAAATCACAGAATGGTAGGTTATGCACATGTACCTGTAGGCCTACTTGGTTAAACTGCACAGGGTTCCCCTGTTCATGGCATGGCATGTACAGCATGATGCTCACATGCACATCACATACAGTAAGCTATCCACAGCGTTGTTACAGTGATTTACGTGCCCCTTGTTCAGGCTTCTGTGCATCGGGCTTAAAACTGACGTATCCGAACAAAAAGCCCCCATGCGACGAGCAAGAGAATTGCAAACGCCCTGCAGACACCTCAAACGAAGGCTCAGAACATGACATACCCCACGACGCCAGGAGGGCGCCACCTTATTTGTCTTCAGGCAACAGAGCTGTCAACATCTGGATACCTCCTACACTACTCAAAGAAAAAAAATTGTCGTCATTTATAGACGGGATTCGTACCTACGAAGTGGAAATTAAAAAATTCAAGATGCACCTCGGTCTTGCATGACATGCTAAAAGACGCACTGGCAGCAGGGATATTTGTGGTAACAACCATCTCCAGAAATACATTTGGTCCTGGAAATGAAGTTGAATTTCGTATTTCGTACTTCGTTTTTCATCAGATTTGCGAAACCTCCCTATTGCTCAGACGCTCTTACTGTGTTTGACCTTGTACCCGCCAGCTGCCATCGTAACGGCTGCCGAGACAAACAGTATAATCATCGAAAGTAACACACATGTAATTTCTTATTGCAAGAAACCGCCGCACCGCAGGTGAACCTATTCTTAATTGCTTAAAAGGAATGCCCTTTCAGACGTGGTAACGTTTCTGGTTCATTTTGTTAACATTCCAGTCAGTGTGTTCGCGGCTTGGTGCAAGGTGTCGTTGGGGAAATTACAAGTTTAAATTGTCAAAGAGTAGCGTTTATCGTTCGAGTTCACCAGATGAGTTTTCGGTTTTGGTGTTACACCTGCTCTCGGTGTCTTGATTAATATTGCTCTAGTGAATTTGATTCCTCTGAAGTTCGTTACCTGAGGTGTAATTGGTAATATTGATGCCAAGAGGAGCAAACGCCACGTTTGGTTGTCGGCAGTGAAAGTAAATACGTGACATTGTAATAAACTCCCTCACTTTCCTCTTATTCCTGATAGCGTGAAAAGCAGATATTGGCCCATATTCATAAAACTACTTAAGTCTAAGCGTGACACTTATCCTTTGTTCAACACAAAAGATAAGTATCACACTTTGACTTAAAGCAAATGGCTCGCGGGGTTTGTTGACAGTTGTTTGTTGACATGTCCTGAAATCAAGCGCCGTTTTGAGAAAAAGGCGAAAGAAGGATTTTAGTTTAATGGGAAATGCATTAGACAGTCAAACTTCGGAGGCGTATTCTGCAAAATCTGCCGCTTCGAAATCAATGTGAATAGCACAAAATGTACATTTTGACCAACTGAATTTGAAAATGTCATTAACCCATTTTAACAAATTTTTAATGGAACCTCGTCCCCAGGTGCACGTTCGCATATCTGCACAGGTTTTGCCTATGACTGGAGCACGGCTTTGCCTGGTGACTAGGTTCACTCTCTACGGGAGGTACCACCAAAAATTAAAACAAACCCCGCGAGCCATTCGCTTTAAGTATGTTTATGAATATGGACCTTGAAGACGGTATTGCATGTATACTCGCGTTGCTGAAGACGAGAATGAGTTCAGTCATGTCAGTGACCCGTAGCCAACGTTTGACCTCAGCTGTCGTGCACTCTACCCTCTCCTTCATTGCCTTAAGACAGAGAACTTATCGTAAGCACATCTAGACAAAGACTTCCGATCGTTATACAAACCCTGTTTGAAGCCAAATTTCCATAAAGGCTAGAAATTAATGTTACCCTCATACAACAGGATGTAATTACCATTACCAATGACCGTCAATAACTCACGGGACAGCAGGGTACCTTTAGTGAAAGCGACGGAAACTGGGAACACACCCGCGAGGCGTTGTACATTTCAAAAGAATCACTTCACTGCAAGTAACAAGCATTGATTCTTGAAGATATGTATTTTTAGATGGCCCCTTTCGTGTTGCGTTTTATCTCTATTGATTTAGAAACATTGGATGTGGACCAATCCAATGATAACCTACATCAGACTCATGGAACTTCAAACATTGAGAAAAAACAGCATGATCTTTATCTGTCAGAGGAATATACGAGAAAAACAAAGGGTGAGAACTGTCACAAAGTAAACATACGTTTATGACAAAAACAAGGGAGTCACATTGATTATTGATGATGCTTAACACAAGCTGCCGAGGAGAAGTTTGTGAAGTCATGAATGTTATGATTTTCTTTTATTTTTTCTTGAGGAATGTTTGGGTAACGTGGGAGATGATAACGTGTTATTTGCTGCTGATAGTCAATATTGAATGTGGTATTTGAGTCGTATGATCAACGAGGACGCGATATTTTGATACACGTGGGTGCCATGTTTTGTCTTTTCCGTAACTGCGAAGGATTAGGTATCGAAGGGGAGGGGCGATTCTTCACTTTCCTGGGGGCCATCAACAAGACTCACGTCAATGCTGATCACGGCTCATTCTCTCGACTTAGACTGGTTCCCGTCTTTTCCGCTCCACCCGCTGGCGCTCCTGTTCCGAGCGCCATAAATGTGCAGCGGCAACGACGGGAACCAGTCTACTCTCGACTGGCGATGGCCACCTGTATTCACAGGAAGCAGCAATGTGCTACAAATATCTCTAATGATGCATTAAGCACCTGAAACCATTTCGTTCGCCGGCTTTCTTGTAATGCTACCTTGCAATTGCTTTACACACCATTACTGCAACCATTTGCAGCAAATCTCCATTTAAGAAAGAATTAGGTCATTAAGATGAGAGGATTTGGATGGTTTTCCTTTGTTGCATCGGCGCGTGTCTTTGTTCATTGGAAAGTCATTTTTCTTATTAACGGCTTTATCATTATTACGCGAGGCGAGCTTAGGGGTATTAGCAGCAAACAACAAGATCTCATCTCGCTAGACCTGGCCCTCTGTCATAAAAGTGAGTTTCGCTAGCAACTATCCAAAATTAGGTCATCACCATGGAATTCTCTTCCAGAGTGACAGATGATTGGTTCTCCCATCCCTAATGGGAAAATTGCCATGGTGATGACCTAATTTTAGCAAGATGGCTGCTAGTAAAACCCATCTCTTCACAGAGTAAATAGATGAATTCGCTAGCAGCCATCTTGCCAAAATTAGGTGGTTTTACCCCGTTCGACCTTAAAGTTTTGTGCTTTACAAATCACTTACATCTTCCGAAATTGACTGAATTTTGTCACAGAGATTCTTCCTATGTATAGGAAAGATTCTTATTATTCTTGATTGTTATTATGAGTCATAATTGTTTAGTATTCACACCCTAAAAATGCTGCATTCTGATTGGGCAATGGTTTTCTGACCGCCTCATGCTTGGCTGGGAGGCCCAATTTCAGCAGGGCTTTGTGGGGAGTGTATGAAGAGGAGCGAGACCAAAGCCCTGCTGTGGGAGGATGGCTTGACAGTTGATATAATTATTTCAAGATGGCATTTTAATTTCCTTATTTTTTGATCCGTTTACTGTCTCCTTCATGATCGATATCGAAACGTAATGTTAGCGTAACTTATGTATATTGCACGATACGTTTTGAAGGTCGACTCTGAGAGCAGATTTAGCTACACCGATTTGATATACAATCCATAACCTCGAAGGTCAGGTCAGATTTTTTCCACCGACGCGATTTGTCGATCAGCGGACACCTATCGCGTTTTTTTCGGAGCATTTGATTTTGACCTTCCGTGTTGAACACAGCAGTGGCATTGACAGCAGTTTTTCACACTCAACGTCACTTCCGATCAATCGATTCTCCAGCTGCGTGAAAAAGTAATGTAAAAGGGGCAAAAGCGACAAGGACATCTGCGTGCTACATCAAAAAAAGGAGGTCAGTTGCATAAAATATTCATTGCCTATCACGCTTTGACAATGCAACCTTTTCATCAATTACCAGATTCGCGAAATCACACCCCGTGGGCACCACTCGAATACTCATGCGATACACTCTGCAATGCAAAGAAACCCCCAGTAGTGGCTCCTAAGAGCAGGAATGCTCTCCCGGGTAATTGCCTCAGCTGTCTGAGCCAGGCTAAGGTTCCGTGTTTTCATTTTCTTACATCGCCTGTTTGACAACTTTAGTAATGAGCTATTGAGGTTAATATAATGGAACGCGGAAATGTGGTGTTAACCGCTTAATAGCCGAATGACATTCAAGTGATCGGTTGCTCCTGGTGATGATTGTGTTGGAGTGTTTCCATGATGGGCACCGTAAATTAATTTGTAGTCTAAACAGGCGTAATGCGTTTGGAGGCTTAACAAGATATTGACAAAATCTCTGGAATATGATTGACATAGTGTGTCCTAATGTATTTCATTGAGCGAGTGGGGTTAGCTCAATACCCTAGTGAAATGAAGGATGAGTAAGTGATTTAGTCTGGGATTGCAACACACTCCCATCCCTACCTTAAGCACAGGATGTTGGCGTTGTGCCCGGAAGTAACGAAATTCAATTCTATTTCAAAACGTCAGACAGTCTTCCGCACACCAGAGTCGGCCACCATGCATTCTTACATTCGAATACGATGCTGTGTTGCGCTCAACTATGACGCCATCACTCTCCCATTCGTAGACTGACCATGTGATCAGAGGCAAGTATCCGAGTGCGAGGTTGATTATGTAGGTCAACCTCGCACCAATCCATNCTGCAACCTGCAACTTGTTGCAGTCTACCTGTGACGTTTACACATTGCAACATTCAGTGCGATAAGTTGCAGAAGTTCGCAACAAGTTGCAGGAATTTTGGCGGGATCTTTTGTTCGGCAGCCATTTTTGCTTTAGTAGACGTCACATGATTTTTTGCTGTATCCTTATTGGCCAGCGACGTGCAACTTGTTGCAACTTTACCAGAACATAGGATATGGATCCTAAATTTGCAACAAGTTGCAGTAGGTACATGTACATGTAATTGCAACATGTTGCATGCCTGTTTACACATGCAACTTTGATGAACTTTTTGGTCTCATCAGGTTTATGCAACAAGTTGCATGAAGTTGCATGTGTAAACGGCCCTTTAGGAGTCAGTTTTTGGTGTTCCTTTGTAAATAACTTGCTCCTCGGCTTCTCGAAGTTTATTTCAATATCACTTCCACACTTTGTTAGATCGTTTTCAAACGTCATCAATCTTGAAAATGTTTGAAAAGATAATACGATGCATAAAACATGGAGAGTGTGTAGGAAACCGTGAAATATCCTCTCCACAATGGTCTAAAGAAATGAACACAGGGGAATTACCGTTCTTTGAAAATTTCGTGCCTTCCACTTCAACGGAGATATCTGCAGATGTAAAATACATCGAAATTTCAAACGAACAACCCAAGAAAGGAAAACATCGCTAGAATAATTAAGGCCAAACACGTGACCCAACCTACACAACTGAATGGGGAACCGGAGGAACTAACGTCACGACGTGGCGCTGTGAGCAGTGCGACCGAAGTTTCTTTTTTCTAACGTTATTTCCATTTATTTCTGGTGTGAAAAGCACTCGTTTGTTTCGGTCGCCTGGCATTAAAATTTACACCATCTTGTAGCAGATGAAAATGTCTACATTGTGCGGTGCTTTTTTTCCTTAAAATGAAGACATAGATGACGATTTCGGCAACGTCTTTATCTCAATTTTCCTGTAGAAAATGTACAGCTGATTTTTTCATGACGTAGCGTCAACACATAAAACGACGTCAATGACGTCGTTTTGGTCGCACTGCTCGCAGCGCCGACCTGTCGGGATTTCCGGCACGCGGGTTCCTCATTGATAACCTTTAAAGATAATGTATCACGGGTATTTTCACGGGCCACGAAAATCATTGTTTATTTTCATAATTTGTTTGTTCATGTCCAGCGAGTGTTTTATTGTCTTATGAGTAATTTGTTGGTGGCATGCCCATCTAAAAATTCTTTTGAAACCAAAAATATTCAATTTGGTGGGTTGGCATGTCGCAAAAGTCCAAAATAATACAATGTAAACATCCATGTTTACAAGCATTGGCCCATATGAATAAAGACTATCAAATGCTTTACCTTCAGATTTGTACAGCATCGCCAAGTGCATTTGTATTGCAAAATTCAAGTAAAAGTATTTGCTAGTCTTTATTCATACGACCATTTGAATGTAAACAATGAAGTCGTGATACATTATCTTTAAGCTCTTCATTTAGAAATTTGAAGATTGCCGTCCTGGTCAAGATGAATGCCAATCACGAAAAAGCATTTGATATGATTGCCTTTCGGCACTACCGTGTTGATTACTATTACTCCTTAAAGTGCAATCACTTGGTACGTTTTAGACTCTATTTCACTAAAGCGCAACTAAAGCGAAGGTAAAAGTCGAAAGCTCAACTGAAGCGTATTAACGAGTCTGTCAAAGACCACAACGCACTTTTAAATGTGTGATTATTGCAGATAGTTTACAAAATCAAAGACTCTGCTCAAAGCAAACAGTTTTTCTCATCTTTTATGTAAGGATTTTGTAAAGCTTCAGCCTTAAATACTTGATTCCATCTTCTATTCCCTTTTTGTTTGGATTATGTTTGAATCCTTGAAAACTTCTGATAAAAACATTATCTGAAAAGGTAATCTGACTTTTTCACCGCTCGCTCGCTCTTGAAACGTGTATAGATTCAGATTAAAAGCTTACTAAAGCATTTCAATTAGGCGAAAGAACTTCCAGGGAGATACTCCAAGCGCGCCTAGGCATAATCCTTCACATTTTGAAGACAGTCAAATACCTTAAAGGTCACACTTTGATGTTGAAAGGGATTAACGTGTTTTATCAATAGCTGCCATTTTATTCCTTTCCACAAAGGATGTGATTTGATGAGAAGATGGATACGAGGCAGAAACAGGAAAAAATCTTGCCTCCTACAGCATTCAATAATGCTGATGCACCCTACCATCACCTTCCTTTGAATCTCATTTTCATATGATAATTTGACAGTGGAGGGAACACAGATAGGTTGGAAAAACGATGGCTTTATTGTTATTATTGTACCAAAGGCAGGTAAAACTCTGCAATAATATAGTTTTTGTCGAAAGATGCGACCTGTACTATTGGTAGAGATATTTGGCAGGTTGTTAAGAACACCGATACCTGTTTCTTCTTACCTTTTTACCTTTGTTGTTGTTGTTGTTGTTGCAGTTGTTAATTGACTTCATTGAAACAAAACTGAAAAGGTACAAGAATTAGATACATATTAGATTTTATATTAGATCTTTTGTGTTGAACAAAGGGTAAGTGTCACACTTAGACTTACATGTAAGTAGGTTTATCAGCCTAGAATATGTGTAAAATTTACGGTGACACAGTATATTACCGTAGATAGGCGGAGCCTTAGGCTTCCTTTACATAGAACTATACGGTATACGAATACGGCGGTTAACAATGGCTTCACGGTCGTGAATCCACTTGAAGCGTTTGTTAAATGGCGTTTTCGTATACCGTATACTTCAATGTAAGGGAAGCCTTACGACACTTACAGTGGATACCAATGGTTGTGCATTCATTCTAGTCTCTCTGTTGGAGGAAAAGTTGCCAAATTAGCTTCAGTAATACCACTTACGAATTTACAGAATAGTTCTAGGGATTCTGCCGCAGGCACATTTCTGTAAAATCTGCTGTGTTTTTAACAATGAAGCATTAAAGCCCAGATTACAAATTTGAAGGTCTGGCAGTTTCCCCTTCAAACTAATAAACATCATAGTTTAAGCTCTGATACCTGTTGACAAAATCCATATTAAATGTGAGTTCTTATATAGCCTAGCGCATTTCCAGTTGAACTGCTCAATGCGCTTTACATCCATCCATTAATTGGCTACCTCCAAGGTTGCAGACGTTAACAGAAGGTCCTCCCAAGAGATCAGATACATTTATTGCCTTTCTTTTAAACTATAAGACGACGTTTAGCCGTTGTCTTCTCTTTGTCAATTTGAGTGGCCTTTTCATACGTCAGTATCCCCACAGCCACCGAGGTGAGAAAGGACAAACATACATTCATCCAGCCTCCCTGACGAGATGGATGGAAGATAAAACCTTAATATAGTCAACAAACCTTTGAAAACAACCAATTGTTCTTTCCAATCTCTGTCAGAGTGATATCAGAGAGGAGAAATATTTTCTGTTTTCTCCGCCTAATGGACAGCGAGCAAAGTTTATATTGTCACACTGGAACCGTAAAAGTGGGACCAGTAAAGAGCCAAATGACAATCTCGTATTGCCAGTATAATGAGTTGCGATGAGGATAAGGCTAATGATTGTCCTTGGTTATTAATGGACATCGCGTATTAGGTTTCAGGTTACTATTGGCTTTGAGGCATATTTCACCAAACAGAACCATGTCGTGAGTCCTTTCTTGCCAAAGAGCAGGAAAAGCACTGCACAACCAACGTTTATTGACCACTTCCAACTAGGATACGCCGAACGCCATTAAGAAATATGGAGGTTGTTGCGAATGAAACAGAACACCCATCAGTGCAAGTGCCCGGATTTTAACAACCTATTTAGATATCCAGTGGCAGGCAGCCTGCCATTTTTGGACGGTCTTCACCCTTTCATGCTCTGTTCACATGCCAACGGTTCTGTAAAGTATGATTCACCCGAACTTCAACATGGGCAAAGTGCCAAGCTTGGAAATGTGCACAAGTCACATAATCCATGTCGCTGTTACCTAATGATGTTAGGGTCAATGGAACAGCCTATAGGAAAAACTCCAATGTTGTGCTCAGTCAACTGGTAAATATTGTAGTTTGTGGTTTGTGGTTTGATCATTGTGTTCACTATGGTGTCTGTTGCACAGGCCTGGCACTTTGTCCATGTTGAAGTTAGGGTTAACTCAAGGAGGGGCTGAACGATATCAGTGTTACTGTTGAAATCCACGGCAGGTGCAGAGAACATATCGAATTACATCCAGCAGTGGCCCCGTAAAAGACAGCTGACCTTTAGTGGACTTTTTCTTCAACACGCCAAGATTTCTACCGATATCACTTACGGCTGAAATCTACCAAAAGAAATATCTATTATTAGATAAGTATTGGAATGTCTCCACAAAGAAGAATGCATTGTCAAGTGGTGAGATGGGGAACTCGATATGGGAAGGGAAGGAGAGTAATGGTACGGCCGCGGTTTCCTTTTCTCAACGATTTATGAAGACGGCGTTTCCTCTTTCGCTGTGTTAACCTCATGGGTATGCAACTCTTCTTAAAGCTGAACTGCACGAACAAAAAGCCCCCATGCGACGAGCACGAGAATTGCAAACGCCCTGCAAATACCTCAAACGAAGGCTCAGAATATGATAGACCCCACGAGGTCAGGAGGGCGCCACCGTATTCGTCTTCGAACTGTCGAGGTGTCAACATCCTTTGGTGAGCTCCTGCTGTACACTTTTTTTGAAAGAAATTTTTTTGACCCAGCTGGGAATCGAATCCGTGCCCTGTTATCTATGCTCCACCGTCTTCCCCATTCGGCCACAGAACTTATCAGTAGGCTTTCCATGTTTTCTCTTATTCGTAGTATTATTACGTAAGTCGAAGGCCTACGTCTATGACAAACAAAAATCATATCCCTGACGGCTGGCTCGTTGGCCGAGTGGATAGCGTGGTGGATTACAAACAGAAGGCCGATGATTCGAACCCCGTCTAAATGACTTTAATTTTTTTCTTTGAGTAGTGTAACAGGTATCCGGAGATGTTGACAGCTCTGCTGCCCGAAGGCAAATAAGGTGGCGCCCTCCTGGCCTCGTGGGGTCTATCATGTTCTGAGCCTTCGCATGAGGTGTTTGCAGGGTGTTTGCAATTCTCTTGCTCGTCGCATGGGGGCTTTTTGTTCATGCAGTTCAGCTTTGAAGGTTGTGTCTGCGGTGTGGAAAACTCTAGCGCGAAAAGTACCCAGCAAATTCACTTTTAACGTATCGTTGCATGTTGCTGCGCTGCACTATCCCGTCTCCGACTCCCACACAAAATTGATATTGCATGAACAATAACAATACTGATTAGCGAATACCATGGAAATAAATTGCATTCTTGGTAAGGCAAATGTCACTGAGGATGAAATAAACCATCACACGGAAAAAGAAATGCTCTGCCTGAATTTTTGCAGGGGAACTTCCATTTATTTGAATTTCTCATTCGACCAAAATACAAATGTTTAGGCCTACACAACTTTTACGGATTTCATCATTCAGCAGTAAATGTCTATTGTGATCGTGTGCCTGTTACCATAATGCCTAATTGCGAATTTAATCTACATGTACTTTATTAACAGATAAAACAACCAGGTAAATGGATTTCCATTAGCTTTTAAAACCGATGTGCGAGCGGAGAAAGTCGGCCATTTCTAAAATGCGGATTCTGCGGAATCGGCGGATTCGGCGGAATCTGCGGATTAAGGTTAAATTGGCGGATTGAGTCAATGCAATT
>NMRB01000628.1:0-18727 GCA_002633025.1 Notospermus geniculatus
CTGTCACTCGGTTCAAATCTGGTCCTGCGCTTGCCTACCTTGTCTTTTCTTTATCTTACCCATTGTTTACAATGGTTTAACCCGATATTCCCACTAACTAACCCAATAATCCCGCTAACTAGGCTTCAGGGGCCTGTGTTGTGACTAATTAGTTCCAACTACGCGCCGATTATCAGTTGCCAACTAGTTCTGACTGTACGTAAGGGCGACATAAGCGAGGCTTTACACTGGTTTTTGTGGCGGAGGGTCACAGTGGCTGCAGAGACCGTGACCATTCGAATACAACCATAATAATAGCAGGCTATTGTTTGGCGAACTTGCATTCCTAGAACTAACAAACATAAAGAGATGATTCAGGTGCAGAAACTTAACAGTAGGGTGTTCATTTTATTACAAATACGTAATTGACAAGGGCGAAAAGCATTTTGGTCACGTGGTTGTTGCATTTATAAACTCTCGCAGGAAGGGGCTCAGTCACACTTCTACTTGGAACGTTCAAGCGTCAGGTAGAACTTGCCGCGGCGGAATTGCAACAGACAGTAAGGTTGGTACCTTGTTCGATTCGGTAGACACGGTAGGTTACGGGAATTGCAGCTCCTTTGCCAGATCCTTGAACTATTTCAATGCTGGCTGATCCCAGCCTGCCACCTGCTGATCACTTGCTCCGACGTTTGTATTCGCGTAATCTGCATCTCGCACCTCTCCCACTTTTAGCGTGTTCGGAAAGCTTCCTCGGGGAGGCTCGGGGAAGCGGGAGAGCGTTCGGAAAGGTATTTGGCAGGCTGCCAAGGCTTCCTCGAGCCTGGCCGAAGTGAGCGACTCGCCGAGTCGCTCACTTGGGGAAACTCCCGGCATGCATTTCGTTTTCTTTCCAGGCCGGCATGCTGATTGGCTGTACGTGGAATATTTCACGACTACAACCCACAGTAGTACCTTTCCCCGAGGAAGCTCAAATATCGTCAAATATCGTTCGGAAATTCGCCTTCACTGGGCATGCTCACATTCCCCGAAGCTCGGGGAAATTTCCTCGGAAGCTTTCCGAACACGGCCATTGATTGGCAGTCAATTCCCTTTCGTCGTTGGCAATTTACCTCAATCCCACAGCAAAAGCGAAGGCGTACATGTATGAGAACTGGAGCAATACAAGGACGTTAGTGTTATCGCCCATTGGTTGAACAATAACGAAAGCGTTCAAGAATGTTGATTTTTTTTAGGGCTTGTCTTTTTCCAGGATTTAATGATGACGTCATTCGCGCCCATCGTCGGTTTGACAGTGTTCGTGCTAGTCTCTGCTGTGCACACATTCGGAGGTAAGACGCTCACAAACCACGGTTTCTTTTAGGGAATGTACGTCTGGAGTGGGCGGCCATGGCTTGCCTCTGTGACGTCAATTTTGTGACCTTCAAGAACCGCTAAGGTGGCCTCTAACGGCAGTAAAGTGTCCCATTAGGCGGACGTCTTTCAGATCTGTTGAATTCCAACAAAATGATCTGGGCATGATCTTTTGTGTTTTAGGAACGGATGAAAAGTCATCTTTAACCAGCAAGTGTTGGGTGGTAAATTTTACTCGGTGCCAACACACACGCTTTCTAATGGGCACAATGAACAGAACGAGCCGTATTCTAGAAGCTTAAAGCTAAAGGTTTACCTTTTTTAGCTATTGTTTGCTGGGCAGAATACAAAAGCTTAAAGTGGGACTTTTTAAGTTTTATGGCAAGTATTCTAGAAGCTCCTTAACAAGTTTGTGTGTAGGCAAGTCGAAAGTGGAATAGTGCTTTCTCGCAGAGCCAGGGGCCGTATGCATAAAACATCTTAAGTGCAAGATTTCCCTTTTATCTTTGTTTGTAACAATAGTTTAAGGGAAATTTTTTAGACGAAGATGTTTTATGCATACCGCCCTGTTTTCTAGTGTTGAATTATCAAATTGACTTCCCACACCATTTTTTTTACTTTAAACCCTAGGCTTCATGAGCCCAGCCCGCATTGATATCTTCAAGAAGGGAGCGGCGGTCACGTAAGCATACAGATTTTCTTTATTACACTTCTTCATGGCCACGTCTCGGAAGACGGACTTTATTTGATAGATTTGCTAGGTTTCATGAATAAGGTCCCCGAGTCTGTTGATTGCTTTCTGCTGTAATTTGCTGTTCGCATGGTAAAACCCCCACTCGGCCTGGAGTCGGAGGGTTGTTAAACCCGGGTTTACATCAAGGCACACGCGACACGAACACGCAGGCGAACAATGGCTTCACAATGGATTCATGCCCATGAAGCCATTGTTCGCCGGCGTGTTCGTGTCGCGTGTGCCTTGATGTAAACCCGGGTTTTTTTACTGACGGTAGTGTTTCTGCTGGTGACGATAATTGTCTCTGCTGTGTTGATTTTGATGTAATACCGTGTTCATCAACTCATTAACTCGTTGTTTCAGACTTCGTGGAGGGGTGACCTACAAGAGTTTCCCTGCCGATCACCCGAAGTTGTTCACTTTGGACTTTCCCGGAAGGTCTGGTTCGTACGCTCTGGCGCCAGTATTTAGGAAGTACGACGGAAGCTTCACCATTGGGTTCTACTTCATGGCACGGGACATCAGCAGAAACCAGATACTGATTGCCCAATGGGCACGCAAAAGATGGCAATACCTACTCAGGCTGCGGAGAGGCGGTAGCCTGCTTCTCGTCTTACGCAGGGACAAGTACAACACGGGAAGTGACCGACGCCAGGATATGTTACCAGGCGGTTGCGTCGGCGGCAAGGTCACGGTCAACAAACTGCATTATGTCGCATTCTCCTGGGAGCACTGGGCTGGTGAAGCCAAGATCTACCTGGATGGGAATCTCGTCGCCACCAAGAGGACGCCATACCCCGATCACAACCTGTACCACAATCCTCGCCCCACGTTCCAGCTCGGATACAAGATGGACAGCAAGAACGAGAACTTCAACGGCCTCATTGCCAACGTCAGATTCGACCGTGATGTCGTGGTGCTGAGGTGGTTTCAAACGTTCTATTTCTACAGTGGTAAGTCGCGATTGAAATTGGTTAAAACCAATCATTCCTAACAAAAAATTTAGTCTACGTGTAGGATATCAACGCCGGTATTAGGGAGTTTTCGCAACCTCCCCCCCCCCCCCGAAACGCCAACGGGAACGTCTGTCCTTTTGTTCTGTGGTCTCTTCGTGGCATCGAACAATGGGTTTGGCGTTCGCGTTGGCATTTCGGGGGCTTTGCGAAAGAAAACTCACTAATATTGGTTTCGAAATCAATCGATAAACCAAAACTTTACGACAACGTTATTTTCATACTACACATTAACCAGATTTTGCATTTTATTTTCGGTACAAAATAAAGTTGTCGTTAACCTTTACGTTTATCGTGTGATTTCGAAACCTCCCTATTTTCATGAAACCCGACGCCCGAATTCTGAAGTTTTATTACGTATTGCACAGTTGGGGAATGTCACTAAAGCAGTGACCGTCGTCTCGCAAAGTGGAGAGCGATGCTCGTGCATGGGACCAGCCCTACGACCATTCCGGGCAAGTCCACGGTAAAATTCGGTATTTTTTTACTTGTTCAATGCGGTCTTTGCAACTCCATGGCACCACCAAAGGATCATTTTTAAGTACCCTGCATCATGTCGGGCTTGTCCTGTGCCCCTGGTATGAATTGCAATCATTGTGATTCATAATTAGTGCACCGTTTGCTAAATTAGTTGCGTCACGGACATGACCTGGTGCGCTGTCACGTCCGTGACACAACTAATTGGAAAACACTAACTAGGAATCGCAATTTAATTCATACCATGGGCATGGGACAAGAGCCCGGCATGATACAGGGGAGGCCTATTACATCTTTCTGGGTTTCCGGAATTTGCAGAAACGGCACTGAATAAGTGAAAAACATGTCACGTCCGTGACCGTGGAATTGCCCATTCCTTCTTGCTATCGTGACCATGCGGCCTCTTGTCCAGTGGATTTACTTTTTCCTTTATATTTTCTTTAATTTTCTGCCTTTACAGAATCGAAGGAGCTCACCGTTTGTCCGTCTCAACATCAAGCAATCATGACGTGTCCTTCTGGTACAACGATACGTACAGTCTATGCCAACTACGGTCGAACGGACTCCCAAACATGCATAAGGGGGACAGCGGCTCGCTACTACATGGACATGGACATGGACATGAACTGTTACCATAATAGCTTGTCCGTTGTCAGGCGTGTCTGTGACGGGAAGATGACCTGCGCGTTCAAAGTAAGCGAATCGCTGTTTGGCTATCCATGTGCTAGGACCTTAATAAAGTACTTACGCGTGCGATTCAACTGTGCCTTTTAGTTTTAAGATAGGTCGGACTTGGATCTGATAATCTTCTTGAAAGCAACCTGGACTTAGATTGTAAAGATTGTAAAAATGATGCCTTAATAAACATGGCTACATGCTGATGCATCAGAACAATCATCTCGTTTTCTCTCTGAATCTCTGGTAGTCTCGCGCAGTCAGACCCTCGGTTGGAAGACCGAGGGTATGGCTGCAATCTGAAACGCAAGAGGTCAAACGGTTTCACCTTACTAACTCTGCCTTCAAACGTCAGTGCCCCGTACCTACTTTTCGCGTAGGAATGACGTCATTTAGGATGGCTGCCTCCTTGTTACACGCGGTTATGTCTGCACTCGCAAAATCGTGTGATCAAATTTGGTTGCTTCTAAAATAAACTATTACTGCCGGAACGACCAAACCGAAGCACAGCCATTTGCAATCGTGTGTGAATTATTTCAATGCATCTGCGGTTTAAAATCGTTCTAAAACTGCACGATGACACGAATCGCACGTAAAGGCGTGTGTGAAATGGCCAACCGTCTCCAGAGATTCATGGAGCGACCTACAATTCCTCGGCCCGAGCGTGATGAATCTGTCGGTACGAGATTGCGAAAGCTGCTCGTCGGCTAAAAGTTCCCGGTTCCTTGCATTGTTCGATTGAGCGATTCAATAAAGCCTAGGTCACATATCCACCGGGCCCCGTACGATTTTCCCCACCCGGCGGCTTGCCGTGGATTTCAGAGACCGTACTGGTCCATAAAGGCGGTGACAGACTAGTGCGTACGCGACGCGGAGCGACGCGTTTTCTTTTGTGTTTTTGCGCTCCACAGCACATGGTGCTCAGTGGTGCCTGAAAACACAAAAGAAAACGCTTAGCTCCGCGCGGCGTCGCGCTAGTCTGTCACCGGCTTTAGGCCGAGTTTACATCGGATGACACGCGACACGAACATGCTGGCGAACAAAGGTTTCATGGGGATGAATCCTTTGTGAAGCCATTGTTCGCCTTCGTGTTCGTGTCGCGTGTCATCCGATGTAAACTTTGGCTGGGTTTACATACAGGTAGTACGGTATACGGACAGCCTTGATAATAAAAACGATATGATAGACATTTGCAAATCGTAAATGCCATAACTTTGTGGCAGAATAATTTTGACTCGTAATCGGAAGTGCACGTAAATCGCAAATATTGGAGTTTTGGCAAAGCCCCGAAACGCCAACGCGAACGTCTATCCTTTTGTTTTTCTCTTCGTGGGATCCAACAATGGGCTTGGCGTTTCGTGGGCTTTGCGAAAACTCCCTATTAGTAGGGAGGTTTCGAAATCAAACGATAAACGTAAACGTTAACGACAATTTTATTTTTGTACCGAAAATGCAATGCAAAATCTGGTTAATGTGTAGTATGAAAAATAACGTTGTCGTAAAGTTTTGGTTTATCGTTTGATTTCGAAACCTCCCCATAGTCGTGTTTCAAACGTGACGACTAGGATTACGACTTCAATATTCATTATTTATCCGCATTTCCGATTTATAAGGCCAAATTTTTCTGCCTTCAGTTTATGGTGTTTGACGAATTGAACTTCTATGAAATAAATCGTTTTATCAAGGATGTCCATAGCGGACTGCAATTCATTTTCGTAGTTGAAGTCAGACTCGGGCCGCTGCCCGCAAATTTTGCCTTCGGAGAGAAGCCGAAAAGCCATCTATCAAAATACACGTCTAGAGTACAATGGAAATACCTATAGTATGTCACATTTTGGTACTTTCGAGAAAAATGGGTTT
This sequence comes from Notospermus geniculatus, assembly GCA_002633025.1. Lineage (NCBI taxonomy): Eukaryota > Metazoa > Nemertea > Pilidiophora > Heteronemertea > Lineidae > Notospermus > Notospermus geniculatus. The sequence goes on from NMRB01000628.1 coordinate 6,091, forward strand.
ATGATTCCAGGTCCAATATTAAGAGTTGGAATGATAACTTGGAAGTTTTATTGTGGAAAACACTTCTAGGCCTAGGCCTAATTAATTGTTCTGAAGTACATTTCAAGATGTTTCAAAAAATGTTATATAACAGAATTAAATGCGACTTGCTATGTTTTACCTCTGTTTTCATGCTGACTTTGCAAAGGTAAAAACCTAGTAAGTCACAATTCTGATGCTAATTGATGTCTCTTGGGGTAATAAATGAGACAAATTGTGTATAGACAAATAGAAATTTTATTAATTGAAAATTGAAACCATTTCGAACTTCCTAAACACTCTAACACTCTTCAGTGACTCACCTGAGGTACAGAGGAAAAACATAGCAAGTCACAGGTCCACAAAATCACTACACAAAGCGGGCAAGTGTGCTCTTACTAGGTTTTACTTTGGGAAGCAATGACCAAGTGGTGCACTTACGATGTTTTGCCTCTCTCATTCTGAGGCTTTGGTGGACATTTTGTAAACAAAAACTGTCTATTATGATGAAAAAATACCTACCAAATACGAATTTGGCCTTAACTCATTTTTTCCAAAAATGTGACTTACTAGGTATTTCCATTGGACGCTAGACCTGACCACCACTGTAATTTGAACGCTGGCCCCTGAATTTCGGGAAAGGTGTGACAGACAATTCACTTACTTTAATCCCACTCAGAGCTGCTGAATAAACGACAGACATTCACTGGAAACAATGTCCTCAGGCCAAATGGTCAATTTTGACGACTGCCTAAAATCGCCGGTTTCACGATAACAGAAGGTGCTCCTCGGGATGTTGCCTCCGAAAGGCGTATCTCCCTTCTAATAGGGAGTTTTCGCAAAGCCCCCGAAACGCCAACGCCAAGCCCATTGTTCGATGCCACGAAGAGAGCACCGAACAATAGGATAGACGTTCGCGTTAGCGTTTCGGGGGCTTTGCGAAAACTCTATAATACCGTTCCGTGTTCGTGTAAATAATTCGCCATGTACTCGAGGTCTTCCCTCGTTGGTTCAAACAGAAATCTTGAGGGTCCACCCCACACCACGCCAATGACGGTCGATAATATGTCTAGCTCTGCCCCCCACATAACTGTTTGCCCACACAGCCGCCCGAAAGCAAAACAGTTCGGGCATCACCTACGCAATTAGGGAGTTTTCGCAAAGCCCCCGAAACGCCAACGCGAACGTCTATCCTTTTGTTCGGTGCTCTCTTCGTGGCATCGAACAATGGGTTTGGCGTTCGCGTTGGCGTTTCGGGGGCTTTGCGAAAACTCCCTAGTATACCAAAACGCCGTGCTTGCATGGCACAGGACAGGTGAGTGAGATGTATCTTGGCACACGGCCGGTGCAAACGCATGGAGGAAACTTTACCCGGCAAGACGTACCGCTGAAGATAGGTACTGGGAGTTTCGCCTGCCGACCACGACTGAAAAACGTCTCATGAAAAGTGGTGAGATGTTGCATGCTTAACCCTTTCGCTACCGTATAAAGTTGAAAAGTGTACATTTCGTAAGTTAGGTGAATTTCTGATGTGTCTAACAAACTCGCCTGGCTCAAATTGGTGTCGAGACAATCATTCTGGAGGCAACTAGGTGGGCCACAACCCCGGGCCCCCACTCCTTAATTTTAGGGTAGGGGGCCTACACATATTATGTTGTTCCTGAGTTTGAAAAGGATCACCTTATAGATGGAATCAAGGGAAATTTTCAACCCCTTTCTGCGGTCTTTTTTCATCCAATTAGACCCCCTAATGGAAGGAACCAAGATATTTTCACCCCTTTTTCGGGAGGAACAAAATGAGACTCGGATATGATGCACTACACGAGGTACTCGTTGGGGATAAGGTAAATGCCGGTGTAACGTTTTTCAGTGAGGCCCGTCTGCCAGTGTGACATTACAATAGATTGACGGAATAAGCGGCGACTTGACAATGAGCGACACACAGAGAAACAGCCGAGTCCGTTTCCCGGTGTGTTCCAAACAATGGAAGTCACACAGAAAAACGGCCACACTGAAAAACGTTGCACCTGGGTAAAGGCCCGTTTCCACTAGAGCGTTTTTTCGCTCGCGGAAAAGCGACGCGTTTTTGCGCGACGGATATCGCGGCGGTGGTCATTTTCTGGAGGGGTTTCCATTAGGGCGTTTCATACACCATACACCGTGCACCGTACAGCTCAGAATGTACAGAAGTACGCCGCGGAATACGCTTTGAATGCTATTCGAGCAATAAATAACAAAAGATTTGACGCATCACGCAGCGCAAAACGCACAAGTGGCCCGAGAGGCCTTAACTCCCTAACCTGGGTACCCTGGTTTAGACGACATTAGTTTGTGCAAAACTAACATCTACAAAAGTTAGGCCATGTAAAAAAATAGTTAGCATCCTTCCACAACTGAAGGAGGGCGGGAGGTTTTTTCTTAATTTTTTATCGAGTTTGAGATGCGTGTTACCATGGTAACCATGGCAGTCTTAGGGAAATTCCAATGTAATAGGTATGAATTGAAATAAAAACTACCGGTACCGGTAGGCTACTTTCTATCCTTTAAGCATCCCAGAGTTTCCAGCCTACAATTTTAGCACTCTTTTGGCAGTTAGTTGAAAGTTTTTTTTTGAAAATAAAAAATTTAAAAAAAATTGAGGAGAGGTGATTTCAACGGCGGGAGGGGATGCTAACCAACTACTTTTTTTACATGGCGCGCGGCCTTATTATGAGAAAGCTGATTTCTAGGGCATTTTTGACCCGTGTCACATAGGCCTAACTGTGTAATGAGACTATGACGTCGACACTGTTGCAAACAATAGGTTGTTTTGCCATGCGGTGTCAAAATAAAGACTTTATTTTTGTATAAAACTACATTTAAGTGATTTATTTCTGTATTAAAATGTCAGATGAGTATTAATTAATTTATAAACAAGATAATATTGATTCAAATTAACTGTTTCTTTACTATAGTTTTGTGGCTATGCAATGTTTAGTTGCAACTTTTGGGATAGATGGCGCTGTAAGTCAGCACGTGAGGAAATTTTGCGAAGTTGCAGAAAATCCTGCCTGATATTTCCAACACGTTTCTCCTGCTAAAACATGCAGTTATGTCGTCAAGACGAGGTCAGAGGGGAAAAAGGAAACATCGTGATGGTGATGATAGGGATGGTTGGGGACAGTTTGTAAGTTGTGCTGAAAGTGTACTGTCAGTGTGTGCTGTGTGTGTAGCATAGGCATGCTTAGCTTAGCACTTAGGCCTAGGGCCTAGCAGGGAGCCGGGGGGGGGGGGGCCTATCAGTTCGGGAAAGTTCAAAAATTGGAAACGTTTCCGACTTTGGCAACGTTTCTTTTTTTGGAAGCGATTTTCGATTCCAATATCGGGAACGTTTCTGAATTTGGAAGCCCAGATATTATGGCACAATCAAGCCTTTTGATGATTATAATTGATGATTATCGATGATTGCAGCCAACTTACGCCAGCAATTCAGATTTTACGCCGTGAAATACAAGGTCACAGGTGCTGCCATCTGTTAATGGAAAAAAACACTTCCCGATTTTTGTTACTCATATCCCGATTAGGCCTAACATGCAAATAGGCCTACACCGATTCCGATATCGGAATCGAAAACCGCTTCCGAAAAAAGAAACGTTGCCAATATCATTGGAATCGCTGGGCTTCTAAAATCAGAAACGTTTCCAAATTCGGAACTTTCCCGAACTGCCTATAGGCCATGCCAGGGACGTAGGGTGGATAGGCCTAGGGCATGTAGGGCTAGGGCAGGCCGAGACCCGAGTTAGGCAGGCCTGCTTCTGCTGGCGAGCTTGCCTTGCTTGTCAACCTGTCATCAGATCAGCTGATCAGCAATGACGGCATCATCATGATCATCATCCAGGCATGCATGCCAATTGCCATGCATCTGTGTGTGTGCTGTGCTGCATGTGCTGTGCATCATCAGGTCATGCTAGAATAGATGCTTACCACACTGACTGTGCTGTGCTGTGCACATGTGCCTGTGTGTCTGTCAGCATGGACATGGAAAGGATTGATGTAGGCCTAATGGGATGGTCAGCAGCTTGTTGCTAAGACTAAGACTAAGAAGCTTTATTTAACGTCGGTATACATGATACAAGGAACATAAGCATTAAGCTTTTCCACCGACAAACAAATGTATAAAAACAAAGGGACAGAATAAATTGAAGAATTAAAATAAGAGAGGAGAATTGTAGCCAGTATAAAACAATGGAAGTAAATTAAACCAAGAGACAGATACAATATCACAGGTCAGCATAGAGGTATCTGCAAAAAGTTGCAGAGATAGACTAGAGAGATCAGATTTCAACAGCATAAGTCACATTCGCTACCTGCACATAGCACACATACATTTATCGCCAGTCCAGGACTTAAGTAATAATTTGAAATCCTAAATATGACATTAAATCACATGATTACAGAATGTCACAATCTGCGTGATCTGTCTGTCATGTCATGTCGTGTCTGTTGACAGCGTGCGTGACCAGAGATCGGAAATATATGATTGAAATGAAATGCCGAAACGACATTGAAACAACAACAAAAACTGATGACGTCATGAAATATCAGTCCGCTTCAACCTCGTTCCCATAGCGTGTTCGTTTACGTCTCACTCACCAGTGCGGCACCCGACCCGGCTACCTAAGACTAAGACTAAGAAGCTTTATTTAACGTCGGTATACATGATACAAGGAACATAAGCATTGAGCTTTTCCACCGACAAACAAATGTATAAAAACAAAGGGACAGAATAAATTGAAGAATTAAAATAGAGGAGAATTGTAGCCAGTATAAAACAATGGAAGTAAAATTAAACCAAGAGACAGATACAAGTACATCACAGGTCAGCATAGAGGTATCTGCAAAAAGTTGCAGAGATAGACTAGAGAGATTAGATTTCAACAGCATAAGTCACATTCGCTACCTGCACATAGCACACATACATTTATCACCAGTCCAGGACTTAAGTAATAATTTGAAATCCTTATAGTGACTGCAGGATCTGAGATGGCCCGGGAGGCCATTCCAGATCCTGGCAGCCTCTGTGGTAAAACTCCTGCTGCCATAACGTACAGTATTACTTGTTGGCACCTCTAGTGTATTTTCAGACCTAAGTGAATAGTTGTTGTCTCTTCTCCTTACAAGTCTGCCCAAATAAGTGGGTCTAACTCCATTTAAAATCTTAAAAACCTCAGCTGCTATTAGCCGCCTGCGCTGCAGCTGCAGAGAGACATTTCTGTCTCTCTGCAGCAGCTGCTCATAAGTACTATGAAAATCCTGATATACATAGCGTAACGCCCTTAGGTTGATTTTCTCCAACCTCTGCCCATTCCTCTTATGGCAGAAATGCCAGACCAATGGGCAGAAGTTGAAGGTCGACCTGATAAAGGTATTATAAATAACTTTGCGGCATTCAGGATTTAGATAACGGCCGATGCGTCTCAAGACGTTTAACTGTCTTGATGCCTTCGTGCATATATCGGTAACATGCGCATCGAAATTTAGTTGAGAGTCAAGCTTGACTCCCAACAGTTTTACATGGTTGGTACACTTGATATTCACCCCCTTGATGCAGAGGGTCCGCTGCTCGTTGCCTGGTCGCGGGCCGAAGGCTATCCCCTGGAATTTTCTTGGATTGGCCTGCATGCCATTACTAGTGAACCAGTCAACGAGCAGCCCACCCTCCACCTCAAGGGTTGACCTCCACACACCAGGATCTCTGTGAGCATAGCTCATATTGTCATCAGCATAATTGGTAAGACTAGATGCACTGGTGAATGATAAGATATCGTTTATGAAAATATTAAAAATCAGTGGCCCAAGGATGGAGCCCTGTGGGACACCCTTAGTTATTTCGCAGAAATCGCTTCTGCAACCACCCAACTGTACACACTGTTTTCTCCCCGTTAAATAGTTGCATATCAGGCCCACCGCTGCCGAGCCGACCCGATATCCACCCAGCTTGGAGGCAATCAACTGGTGGGGCAGGCAGTCGAATGCTTTGGACAAGTCCATTAAGACTGCCCCCACATGCATTCTCTCATCAATGGCCCTGCGCCACTCCTCTGTCAGCGACAGTCAAGCTGACTGACAGCTATACCCAGATCTGTACGCTGAGAGACGCGAGTCGAAAATGCCCTCAAAATACTCTCCAAGCTGAGCGGACATCGCCCGCTCAAACAGCTTGGACGTAATAGACAACACACTGACCGGTCTGTAATTGGTTTTATCCAGCCGGTCATTTTTCTTAAATACTGGGGTAATGCGAGCGATCTTCAAACTGTCTGGGAAAACTCCCTTCTCGAACATCAGATTCATTATTCTCGTCAATGGTGGCACTATCACAGACTTCACCATCTTTAGCAAGTTTACAGACAAACCGTCAATACCCGTGGCTTTACGAGCCGGTACCAGGTCGAGGTACCTGCCGACCTCCCCAGCAGTGACCGGGCGGAAGGAAAAATACCCCTCCCGCCCCTCCATGATCTTGCTTATGGCCGTCATGCTTGGGTGGTCGACAGGTATCTCCTGGGGCACGTCAGTGCCAATATTCTGAGCACACTTTCCAAAAAAGTCGTTAAATATATCACAGACTTTCTCCTGATCATTTACAATACTCTCATTCTCACACAAGGTCACACTACAGTCCCGTTGACTGCCCTTATTTGTCAGTGTTTCCCTTCTTTGTTTGGGAAACACTGTGCATGTTCACTTCATAATATTTATACGCCTTAGCAAGCTTTGGCCAGCTCATCTGATAGGGTAGCTAGGCCTAGACCATGTATTGTTACGTGACTAGGACTAGCCTACTTACTTGTGCTGTGGGAGGAGTTCAATAGGCCTATGGCACATACCTCTAGGCCTTCCCGAGCAGCCTTTGGCATGATAGTTTTTTTTCCATTTCAGTCCCCTGGTGGTATCGCTGCTCCACAAGTTTACAGTCAGCTGCTTGTGGCATATCTTCTTCAAAATGATCTGTGAGTAAACGTGACAGATTCAGAGAATAAAATCCACTTGTGAACATTTGTAACTGATACCGGTACTTGCTCATCCAGTTCCGGTGTTGTTCAGAGTCATCTTTAACATGTTCAATGTTTGTTACAGTGGAACACCAGCCTGACCTCTGCCGGGAGAATTCCTCTTGAGGACTAGAAAGGGGCTGGAGGAAGAACGCTCCCATGTCCAAAGTGTGCATATCTCAGAAAGTATGGGTCTGATTTAAATAAAATTCGCAGTGGTGATACAGGTCCTTGTGTAACTGACACACTGGCACTGCTGAAGAAGAGAATATGCCTGACAGACATAGTCCTAGAGACTAGAGAGTAGTTGGCCAATTGTTTTCAAGACTTATCCAACACACCCTGGCCCGTGGCAGTCGCAGTGTGTGTGTGTGTGTGAATAGAGACACTGGTGTGAATGGAAAGACTGAATGCCCCAGCTAGGAAATAAAAACGTCCTGCTAAAACCGGATATATCATATTATAATCTCTGGGATTTTCTACATGGGTTCAATCGCCATGCATCTTAATCCGTCATGGCACAACGGACACTTTTCACAAGGGACAATCTTAACTATTACACCACCAGCATGCAGGCATCCACTCGAATCGAATCTATAGATTATTTCAGTAATGTTCGAAATTGTCCACTATATCATATCATACAATCTGACGCAGGCCTGGGACTATAAGATAAGGTGGTGGACTACACTATCCATAAAGGAGTTAGTCGCAAAAGGAGCTTAATTAAGCAATTTGCGATAAAAATTGATTTCTCACATGCAAATCATGGGGGCTGCCATGTTGAATTTAATGCCCTCTATCGCCCGGCCGGTGTACCAGTCGAAGCTGATTTTTAGACTGGTTCCAATCATTGCCGCTGCACTCCCGTGGCGCTCATTCCACAGTGCTTCGGAATTCCGGTGGATTCGGAGACACTTTTATACAGTCCCACCAATGATAAGAGTGGCAATTTCCAATTTCTGCTACTTGTCAAAAACTCTCCTTTCCACGCTTTATCTTCACTATGATGACAATTGATGAAGTTCCCAAAACATGTACACATACAATAGAACATACAGATGTAGTGCAAATTGTTGAATTTTCTCCATTTGATTGGTCAAGTCAGCTGATTGCTGTGGGAAGTTCATCAAGAATTTCTGTGGGGACGGTTGTATTTCAGGTGGGTGGGCCCATTTGGCATGATTGATTTAGCCACACCCCATTTACTTTTAGGGGCAGCTGTGCTTGTTGTTTTGGCTGAGGGTGCCAGCCGGTGTAAAGGGTTATGTCCAAATAAACGTGCTGAACTGTCTTACCACTTTTATTGATTGTTCAGTCGTTGTCGATTTCAATGATGATAAACAGGAAGTCAATTTCCAGAATCTTAGCAAATTTTTGACCCCAACCGGGGTCTTCATCAGGCTCAGTTCGGGAAACTGTGGAATTCCACAACGATGTGCTCCACGATGTGGAATTCCACATCGAGCGTTGCGGTATAATGCAACTGGTTACGGTATTCCACAATGATTTCCATGCCCGAATTCCACAACCACCGCCATCGGGGCCGTGTTTCCTTTGCCGGGGAGTTCGTTTCAATTTTGTTAGGTGGCAGCACACCCCAACTTCATGTCTGCTCTTTTTCTGCGTGATTGGTGTTCGTTTTCGGCACTTCCGGGGCTCAAAACGAACGAAAGAAAGTGCAAGTAAGGTGGTAATCAACAAATATATTGATAAGAATGTGCATTAAACATTTACAAACTGGTTTGTCATCGCATAATTCAATTTAGGGGCGTAATTTCCGAGTAGTAATGTCTTTAGCATCACATTTTGGCGGGCTGTTCGACTGTCGAAAAATCCAAGATGGCGGCTGTCCGATGCGGAATTCTGCATCGAGGTTGTTGAATTCAACATCCACGATGTTGAATTCAACAACGTTGTGGAATTCCACAGTTTCCCGAACTGGGCTGGCACTTTCAGGTCGAGCTACCAATGATGTAATGAGCTGTCGATTTCAATGATGTTTTTTGTTAATGTTGATGGTGTAACGCAGGGTACACTTCATGGCTTCTTGTTGTTGGCCTACACATCATTTTACTTCTCCACACTCCACCAGACTGGCTTTCTTTTCTTCCATTTCATAGGAGGAGGACAAGGAAGTTGAAGGTGTTGAGTATGAAAATATTAGGGAGTTCCACCATGGTTGCAGATTAATGGCATTTGCATGGAGCCCAGCAGCATCGCTCAGAATACTCCCAAAATCTCTCAAGTAAGTGGCCATGGTTTATCATGCCCTTAATGCGATGCCCTGCCAAATCAAGTCAACCTACCAAATTACAGAATGCTATTCAGTTTTGAAAGGAAGACACATCATCAAATTATTATCATTTACAGATTCTGCACTGCTGGAGCAGACAAGAAAATCAGATATTATTCATCAGATTTGAAAAATGAGGACACAGTCCGGGTTAGTATCCAAATGCTAGGATTTGTGATTAGATCGAGAATGGTTTCTGTAATAATATTTGAACCTTCTTCCTGCCTGAGGATCTAAAGGCCCTAGTTGTATTTACCTATCTTATGCCCTAGTTGCATTTAACCAGGAAGTTTGCAATCTGTTTCAAGTAGACTGTGCTGATATGCTGATTTCAATTTGTAGGTGATTGAGGGTCACACAGACTATGTCAATGATGTCATATTTGATCCTGAGAGGGGTGAGAGCAAATTGCAAGTGTTAGTGATGACTTGACCTGCCGAATATTTGACACAGAAGGCCACCAAGAAGTTCTCTTTCCTCTTGGCTCACCAGGAATGTCTGTCAGGTGGCACCAAGAGGACCCTGTCAAGGTAGTAATTCACAATACATCATCAGATATTACAATGAAGGTGTAGTAAATGCTAAATATGGTGATGGAACATGAGTGCATTCATGTATGTGAAAGTGACTCTGATATTGAGGGAGATAGCCCAGTGTTGCCAATAATGAGTGACATTTGAATCTCATCTTCCTGTTAACACCTGAGCCAATCCTGAAATTAAATCGATTTGTGACATGACCACGTAATATTTTTTCAGCTTATGGTAGGAGAGAAGAATGGCACAATACGTTTCTACAATCTTGGTGACCAACAACCCATCTTGTCACTGTCCTGTGGTCAGGCACCTCTTCTCTCTGTTGATTGGTGTCATAGTAATGCACTCGGAGTAAGCGCTGTTGTCGGCACAGAACTTTTGTTATTTGACACATCGAAATCAAGGTAAGAGAGAATGAGAAATCAAGATGCCTTGTTCCATAATCAGATCATGTCTGTGATATGAGGTCAGCGTCACAGATCACTGGCTTATTCTGATGTTACATTTGTTACTCAAATTTCTGGCTCTTCTTAGACTTTCTCATTTTGTTTCAGTCGTCCTTTTGAGAGGAAGCAGGTGCATTCTGATGGTGCACGTTGTGTTCGCTGGGCAAAGTGTAATGAGAATATAGTGGCAACAACTGGATGTCCTGGGTCGCAGCTTAAAATTCTTAATCTTAAACTCAATCAAGTGAGTACTGAATGCAGTGAAGACAGTTCTCTAGTACCCGAGGTGATGTTGCCACTTTAGAGATGGCAGCACTGTCAGGTAGTGGCTGTGGTGTTCTTCCAAGGCCTGGAGGGCCATCTAACTTGTAAAAGGTGGCAATCTTCCTAATTCGGGTTTTCTGCAGTATTTCCAGAAACACTTGTACTTGTACTTGTAGAGTCATGCATTCGACAACACGGCCCTGGCATGTAGCCTCTTCTTCCTTTCATCTAGCATAGATGATATAGATTTCCATTCATCATTCGTATTAGTTATGACGTCACTCCAGCTCTGTTGGGTGTCAAACGTCCTGAGTGCGACCAACTCTTCGCAGTCATAGATAATGTGGTGAATTGTTTCCTCGGCCTTGCCACAAAGTAGACAGACAGGATCATCAGTCAGATTAACTCGATGTAGATAGCTCTGAGTAGGGAAGTGATTCATCTTGAGACGAGACAGGTAGACTTGGTCTTTTCTGGGGATGTTCTTATACCTCACTGAGTTTGGCTTATCTTGAATCTTGAAGTATTCACGGCCAGTATCGCCCTGTTTCCATCGCTCACTCCAAACATCACTGGATGACTGACTTGCTCGACATAACAAACCTGAGATTGTCATGGTAGGTTTATTGACCGGGTGGTGAGATGCAGCAGCATTGGCCAGATAGTCCGCCTTGTCATTACCAGCAATGCCTACATGACTGGGAATCCACTGCAAAATGACTTTAGCTGGAATGGTCTTGATGAGGTTCCTGACTGACTCACACTGGTGGTTGTACTCAGTAGGATTATAAGATGCTAATGTCTGAAGGGAGGATCTTGAATCAGTGAAAATAACAAATTGTTCATCAGGTGACTGGGAGGATGGAAGCTGGCTGATTTCCAGGAGGGCTCTTTCGATCGCTGTCAGCTCTGCGTGCATGATGGAACAAGGCGGGAGAGGGATAATCACCTCTATGTCTTCAGATGGGATGTATACCCCAGCTCCAGCANCGAAGTTGGAATGCTTGGACGGACTTGATTCTGAAGAAAAAGTTTGATTCCATAAATGAGCAATTACTGGGTACTCAGGAAAATTTAGCAAACGTTCATTCTCACATTTTCTTGAATCCTGGGTACATCTTAAATACTGTAATAGATGACGTAGGTCAGCTGACAGTGACAGCGACAGGTCATAATTATCAAATATCGGGATATTTGAGTGAAGGCGAACCGTTGTCTATCAACTATGAACAATACTGCTGACTTGAAATCCGAAATAGGTCTCATCCTTTAGTGTACAATGACCTCACCTGTTCCACTGCTGGCTTCCTCACAATCCTGGAAGCTGTTGGTTTTATTTGTCTCCACAACTGACTTATCTTTGATGTCAGAATGAAATCCCTTGCGGTTTATCTCCAAATTCTGGGTTGATATTCAGGAGGGAACAAACCTGGATGGAAAAGTGACAAATCCAGTGAATTCTCTCTTCCAGTCAAAATGATATAGCAAATCTTATTATCAACTGACCCAAACAGTTCACTTGTGATCGATGAAGGTAAGCAATACACTCCATTGAAGCCATAATTAAAAGAAGAGAGGAATGCAGACTTTACCCACCTGTTTGAATTTTGCTCTGATCATGTCAAGGCTGTCTGAGTAATCGTCCTTCTTGTGGTTTATGATGTCAAAGGCAGATATCAGTTCATGCAAGGAATTCAGAGCAGTCCTTTTCCTGAATAAAGGCAAGTGATGATTATGTATACTCGGGCATATCTGCATTCACAGGACAAGAAATTCTATTCAAGAATAGGAAAAGAATATTCAAAGAAAGACTCATGAGACAAACCTTTGCCTGACAGCTGGATCTTTCTCAATGACTTCTTTCATGCATGCAATAAATCCATGGTAAAATCCAAACTGAAAAACAAAAGAACAGACTAAATATTTTGTAGGCTAAAGAGAAATGGCAGTCATGTCAGTTGCTTGATTCAAGGAATAGGAGAGACAGTGGGCAGTACAAATGGACCAGTTGTAAATTCAAGACACTCCAGTTGCCAGCATCAG
>NMRB01000628.1:18747-28869 GCA_002633025.1 Notospermus geniculatus
GGTGACAACTGAACATGATGGTTGTTGTCACTTCACTCGCATTTTCGTCCGCCATTTTGTGTTGGTGGTTTCATGGTTTGGCTGTGACCCATGCCATGCAGGCCGGTTTCCCGTGTACAGGGGCGAACCATACAATGTTAGTGCTCACAGAATGTTGTAATCAACACATTAGGGTTCTGTATTACTACACTCACCACTGCCTCATCAGAAAATATATTCAATGTCAGATGCGTGAGATGGGTCCTATACCGGTAGGCCTAGGCTAACTACCGGTAGGCCTAATACGGTAGCGTCCCCGTCAGCAACTTAAAATATTTCTGGGCGAAGCAGTGGCGCCATACGGGACTGTACTGTAGCGGCAACTGTGGGAACTAGAACTAGTCTGAAGGCTTCGTCGCCGTCGGCAATTAGGCCTAAAGGGGCTGTTCACTTTCGGAACCATTTTCCCAACTAATTTTTCATTATGTTGCAGTTGTTTGATTTTCATGATAACTTCAGGTATAATATTTTATAATGTGAACTACATAATAATCATGAAAGAAAAATGTGACATCAGCTTCATTAATTAGGAAAACAAAGAGCATTTGCAAAATGTCCGAAATCGGCATGAAAACTGTGAAATTATTCCCTAATGTTTGTTGTACTGGTAGTAGAGTATGGTAATTATTTATCATTCGTCGAAAAATCATTACTAAACATATCGGTTTTGCTGAAATATTTGCATAAAATGTGAGATTTTCTTCATTTCTGGACACCTATTTAAGTGGGGGAAGAACAGAACAGCACATCTAGGTTTGTCAGATTTGAATGGAATGCTGTGGTAAAGATTATGGTCAATATCAGTGATCAGTGGTTTGTTGGTGTTGCGTAAGGTCGTAAAAGGGAATACTTGAATTTGACGTCCCACTGATCACTTAGGCCTACCCACATGTCATGGTTGATTATGCATGTTGTAACTGATATTGACCATAATCTTTACTACAACATTCCATTCAAATCTGACAGGCCTAGATGTGCTGTTCTGTTCTGCCCCCACTTAAATAGGGGTCCAGAAATAAAGAAAATCACACATTTTATGCAAATATTTCAGCAAAACCAATATGTTTAGCAATGATTTTTCGATGAATGATAAATAATACCATTACTCTCCCAGTACAACAAATATTAGGGAATAATTTCACTGTTTTCATGCCGATTTCGGACATTTTGCAAATGCTCTTTGTTTTCCTAATTAATGAAGCTGATGTCACATTTTTCTTTCATGATTATGTACCGGTAGTTCACATTATAAAATATTATACCTGAAGTTATCATGAAAATCAAACAACTGAAACATAATGAAAAATTAGTAGGGAAAATGGTTCTGAAAGTGAACAGCCCCTTTGACCCGAAAAAGCCAACATAATCATCAATTTCATTAATTTTCTTTACAGCAGTGTGATGTGACAGGTTTACACCATTTGCAACAATATTTTGAGACATAGGGCGCCCTGAGGATGTTATAAAACCTTGCTGATGCCAACTTTAATGTTGCTGACGCTTGTTGACGCTAAAATTTGTTGCTGATGCTGTTTAGTAGGACCGATGTCAGATAAATCAAAATATTATGCCATCCCATGGGCAGCAGACCAGACTCAGACTGCACACTCCGACAACTGACTGAGAGAGTCTGACTTTCTTTGTCACTTTTACGATTTTTCAGATATTCCTTCAAAATGACTGATGATCTACCTCCAGCAAAACGAGTGAGTTAAACACAGGGCTTCAGATAATATGTCATAGGCCTAGGCCTACATTGTAACAAAATACAACATATTCAATTTTCAACAGTATTGGCCTTGCTAGGCTATTTATAGGGCTGGCGATAAGTCTCTCCATTTGTTATGCTGTTTGCTTTTGTTTCAGTTGAAAGCCAGTGTCCAGCAGCTGGAAAGTCTTAGCAAGGAAGAACTGATACAAAGGTGAGCTACTTGCTGTACAATAATGACATTCTTCTACAAGGCTAGTGTTAGTCTGTGTTCATTTGTTTATTTGAAAAATTGATTGCTCCTAATATTTTCCACGTTAGCTACACAAATATGCTTTTCTCTTTTATAGATGTAAGGACCAGGAAGTTTTTATTGAGTCCATGGAGTCAAAACTTGATGGGAGTTTGAGTAAGTATGAAATGTCACAATGCCTCGTCATTTCAGCCTCTACCTCATTTTATTCACGACGCAACTTCGAAAACCTGGTTATTCGCCACGCCCAGCGTGCGCCTTGTTTCAGTTTTTTTTCACGGACCATATCTATCACTTGCATGTATTTATATTAGCGACAGAAAATTTTCGCGACTCACACACTCTCGCGAAATTCGCGAAAATTTCCTGCACGCGAAATTTTCCTGCTTTACAGTAACTTGCATCAACTTCTACATGTATTTCAGTGACAGAATTAAGCCATCTCAAGGAATCAGAGGAGAAGCTTAAACAGCAGCACATGGATGCTAATCGCAGAGAAAGTGTCCTCGTAATGCGGTTGACAACTAAAGAGCAAGAGATGCAGGAGTACTTGGTTAGAATTCGTCCATGGTCCTGTAGTTTGTGATGAACTTTGGTCTGATTGTGCTAGTCATGCTTAGCTGTTTTTTTATAGGATAATATAAGTCTTTTCATTGGCACAAATGTTCACACTTCATGTATAACTTTCAAAAGAATCAAGGTTTTGATACCTGTTATATTGGCAATTTCAGAATCAAATTCAGGAACTCAAGCAAGCACAGACGAACAGCACTGCCCAATTACGATCGATGCTCTTGGACCCTGCAGTGAACATCATGTTTCAAAGAATGTGCAAAGAACTCGAGGATAAAAAACAGAAACTAGAACAGACACAGAACGATTTGAGCGCATGGAAGTTTACCCCTGACAGGTGCATAAATAAGATTCAAGTACTACGCGTGTCATGATTACCCAAGTCATTTTCTGCGGAAGCAAAGATAGTCCAAGAACTATCTGTGTACATTGTTTCATTCCGCCGGTGTCAGATGACGATTTGTATTGAATGTCCATCGTCGTGATTGGCAACATGAGGCACGGGTTTGTCATCATATTTGATGTTTGAATGGACTCTTTTGAACAGAGAAAAATGACTCGGACGATCATGATTGTGGGGCTGATAGGAAGGTTAAGTTTATACTGTAATGCAGTGAACAGTGCTGTCTTCTCAATAACCCAGCCCTGTCAAGGACAAAGTTAACTTTGAAAGTTATGAAAATAGCCTTGAGATAATCGCTTATCAAGGAGCTGTTGCATTGTCTGTGGTTCATGGTACCGTAACTTCACTATCAACTACTTGCGTGTCATTTCCTTCCTGAACTGTTTCCAAGCACTTGTTTTGTGTTCAACAGGAAAGTAGTGATGATCATGCAGATCTGCTGTAACACCAGAACGTTATCAGTCACACCGCTTCCTGTATGTGATAATTTGTGAATGACACAATCTGTGTCTTGAAGGTGTGAGTCGATAAGTGTTTCTGATTTTATGGGTACTTCAAAGTGCTTCACTTCGGTGGTCCTTATGCAACAGAAGTATTAAGGTTGTATTTAATCAAAAACAAGTGCATTGTACCACCATGTGACACTGAACAGCATGTTAACAACTCAAGCCTAGAAAATGTGGTACTTGCTGTCAGCTTTAACATTGTAGTTTTCCCAAGGAGGATATCATCATTAGAAAACTTCAACATACCTCACAGAGCACTGGATCGGCTCTTCGCGTTGTTGCAGTAGGGACCAAGGAAATCACTTCTCTTTACTCCATTGGCCTGGCGGCGGAGTTGGCAAGGAAACAGAACCAGAAAACAGAGACAATTTGAAACCTGGCTGTTTCAGTTTGAGTGGCACAGATCACTTGAGGAAAAAAACTTAACTTGTGTGGTAATTCATCTAGGTTGATGGTCTTCTATTGTTCCAGACTGAAAATTGACTTTCAACGTTCTATGTTATTTGCAGTCAAACTGGCAAGCGCTTGATGGCAAAGTGTCGGATGTTGCTGCAAGAAAATGATGAGCTTGGAAAGGTGACATCCACGGGACGCATGGCAAAACTTGAGGGTGACATTGCCCTTGAAAAGACTCTGGTCCAGGAAATGAAGAAGGGACAAGCAGGTATGTAGCCGAGCTGGCTGTGAAGTTCCCTCACAATGTTTTCATTGCCTAATGTAAGCTACTTCAATCCTTTTGTACTGCTGATAACTACTTCAATCCTTTTGCACTGCTGATAAAGCCATATGAAAGCAGCTGTTTCCTGATCTACTTCAGCTGCTCCAATGATTTGCAGCTGTCAAGTAAATGTGAGTGTAATAATATAATGTTATTATTCAGAGATGGATGAGTTTCTTGGTGAACTAGATGAGGATGTTGAAGGTATGCAGAGCACGATCTATATCTTACAACAGCAGCTCAAAGAAACTCGTGAAGAAGTGAGTAGACTGCAGGCAGAAGTGCAAGAGCTTCGCCAACCACAACAGACTAATGTACCAGCGTCATCTCTGCCAGTAAATACAGACTCGACAGCCACAAATTCTGGTGTAATATCACAAGACTCGACCAGAACTTCCACTCCTGTTAGCTCTCATGTAATTCACCCTGAAAATGTGGTGGTCAAAATGGAACTTGATGAGGATCAAATCCAGAACTACTACAGCACGTCTACGGAAACATACAATCCACCTACTTCGAACGGTCAGAAAAGCTCTCCTGAGGCACACGACTTTGATGGGGCAAATGAGACAGACAGGCAGCACAGCAGTCCAAGGCCTGATTTCACATCCGGTATAACATCTTATCAAACTTCACACAATTCAAATTTTCATTTAGTTAATGAACACGAAACTAGGTATGAAAATAACGATAATGGCACTTCTAAGACTCCCGTGTGTACTGAAAGTACTGACACGCCCTCTGACGATAGTTGGAGTCCCAAACCAAGTAAAAATCCAGATGATAATAGTGAGAGGGCAGAGTCCACAGACATGGAGGGAGTCGTTGATGGGAGTCGGACTGGCTCGTTGGATAGAGACAGAACAATGCCTGTCAATGGGCTGGAAGCCTCCCCCTTGCATGGTTCACATCAAGAGACATAATTTTGTAGATGTTTTGTCTGATATTTGTCTTATATATGCGTTCAGCCTTGATGAGTACTCCCTTGCCACCAGACAAAATTTTCTACAGCAAGGTTTATTTCATAGTAGGGTATACCTCTTCTCAGACAGCCAGGGAGAACTCGCCTGAATCAAACCGGTCATCACAATTTGANCTCCAACACTTTCTTTTGTCCTCCACACTCAGACGCATGAAAGTTAGACGCGTGTGATTATCTTGTGGGTAAAATGCCAGAGATCAGGCAGCATACAGAAGGCAGAACAATAGTTTTCTAGGCCTTTAACCTGTGTAATGCAGAAGTTGTACGCTGATTAGGCTAAACACCCTTTATGAATACGGCCCCAGTTGTTTCTCATCTTGCTTAATGGATATTGTAATGAAACTTGCATCTCCCCAAGTAGAATTCACTTGCAAAGTAAAAACTTTTCTTTGGCTGTCATGAAAGAGGTTTTAGTAACCAGACCTTTCATATTTTTCCCATTTCATGGTTTCTTTTCAGCTGCCTAAGGCCTATTTCCAAGGTGGAGACCTATTTTCAGGGACCACTTTAATTGTATTATAAATGTTTCATGCCCTGAAATAAAGAAAGACATATTTAGGTACAGACAAGTAATCCTGCCATAGGTGTATGTTCCTTTCAATGATCTTTGCGAATATTTTCTTCATGTGACCAGGCCTACATCATTTCAATCATAAGAAGTTCTGTGGACACGGACATGATGGCTGATCGTCTGTGCATTATGGATGGGAGTATGATATGTCATAATGAAGTCCTTAGCATAGCAATTAGGGCTTTATGGTCCTGCTGGATCTTTGCCCAAAACACTGTCATATGTTCATCATGTACCTGATCTGTACATGTGTTGTGCAATCCTACTCCAGCTGACTTGGTCATGTGTATGTGTAACAATCAGTTCAACAGTGGAGAATACATGAAAAGACCAATGCACTACGCAGTAAACATATGAGCACAGCGCACTCTTCTTCTCTGTTAATGTGTGCAAGTTAGAAATCGTGAGTTGTTTCCTTTCGACTGTCTGAAGCAAGTCATCGGAATTTGCATCACTACCATAAGAAGTTGAAGTCCATACGAATTTTGCCTTTGTCCCTATCAATGGGCCTATTCTGTATCCAAAGCCTTTGATGGCGATATGTAGACTGTTTCATTTTCCACTCACTGGTAAGGAAGAAATTAGTGTTTATCTTGTTAAGGGTTGGGAAGCAAAACAGTGTGAATGGAATGCCAGGCTATAATACAAGTCCAGAATGCCCTGTGCTTGTGATCGCAAATAAATTTGATTGAATGCATGTGCCAGCTCAGTGACAGGTGAGTACCCAGTATTTGAGAGAGAAGTAGCATTTCAAGATGTAAACATGGCACCTTTGACATCTGTGACAAATGGAGAGTGAGGTGGATGATGGTTCTTAGAGGTGATTCAGTGAAATTATCTTAACCCTTAAGGCCTCATAACGGCCGTCACCGGCCCCCTAGAAACCCCTCAGAGACCCCTGAGAAATTTCAAAAAATTGGATCTGGCTCCTTAAATATTTTCCGGAACTTCAATAAGCTTACATCTCAATGATGATAGATCCTCAAGCTGGCCTGCGACGGCCGATGCAAGCGCCATCTTAACAACAGGTTGTGAACTAGCCGAATTTGGCAAGCCGGTAAAGGCCGTTGTGAGGGGCTCTGACCACATATTTTTTATTCACTGAGGCCTAAAGGGTTAACTTGAAATTCCCGCTTGGCTCGACTTTTCTTAAAGACGGGTGAGATGATTTGTGAACCACCAGACATTGGATCATATGAATAAGGACTAGTAAATGCTTTTACTAGAATTTTGGAATACAAATGCACTAGGCATTCTGTACAAAAATCTTAAGTACCGGTAAAAGCATTTGCTAGTCTATTCATATCACCCATTGACTTGTCCTGACTATGCCAGGTGGCAGCATTGTTCCTTCAATTATTGCATCCAAGCTATAGGGCTTCAGGGAAAAACAACACCCAGCAGACTACCTACATGTAGCGTGTTCGGAAAGCTTCCTCGGGGAAGCGGGAGAGCGTTCGGTAAGGTATTTGGAAGGCTGCCAAGGCTTCCTCGAGCCTGGCCGAAGTGAGCGACTCGCCGAGTCGCTCACTTGGGGAAACTCCCGGCATGCATTTCGGTTTTCAGTCCAAGCCGACATGCTGATTGGCTAAACGTGGAATATTTCACGCCTGCAACCCACAGTAGTACCTTTCCCCGAGGAAGCGCAAATATCGTTCGGAAATTCGCCTTCACTGGGCATGCTCACATTCCCCGAAGCTCGGGGAAGAAATTTCCTCGGGAAGCTTTCCGAACACGGCCATGCTGTGCCTCTGAATGAAAGTTGATATCGATGTGATGCCCACTGAATGTCGGTGAAAAGCTACTGAGGGCACAATTGTAGAGTATTTATTAAAGACGTGGTAGACTCCCTCCTTTCTGATCGTCATCTCTGATCTCATCGGTATTCAAGAGGGATGTCCTGTAGTAGTGACTGCCACCTTAATCGAGCTTCTGGAGTATTAGAGTTCCATATGTGCTGTTTGGGTACCGGTACATATTATCGCCAACCTGAAAACCTTGTCTTATTTGAAATGAATGGACTCGGACTTTTGTCTTGTGGAGTACAGCCAAATGGTTATATGTTGTTTGTGGTCAACCCAGGTGATAATAAAACACATAATACAAAATTTGTATATATTTTTTGTTGCTGTTCATGATGGACAGTGTTCTGTGAAAGTATTCTCATGAGTAATGTCTCATGCATTTCTTCTGAATTCATGAATCATGATACTTTTCGACTTATTGAATGTTAGTGTTGCAGGGCTTCTGTACATTTAATTTCAAGGCCAGGTGCGGATCCAAGGGGGGGACACCCGGCCCGTGCCCCTCTATTTTGTGGAAAACCTTTAAAATTGACCGGGAAATGTCAAAATTTTGAAAAGATGTTAAAATTTGACCGAGGTTTTCCACGATGTGTGCTGGCTGTGCCCCCCTCTTTTCCATGATTCTGGCTCCGCCCCTGAAGGCAGTGTGGAACATCCGAAATAGCAACAAAATACTCTATCAAAGCATCTATCGAAAGAATGACAGATAGATTTGTGGACATCTTTCAGGACAAGGTTCTTCAGTTCATAAATGTCAGTCCACAGCAGCTTTTGTTTTTCACAGGTTGGCATCACAAAATGCATTTTCAACTTTTTCTGACAGATTTCAGGACATGATTGGTTCTCATTAGTGTCTTTTGTTGCCATTCATTTGGTAAATGCAACTTATGGATATAATGTTCATTTACAGGGATCATCTCCTGAATGTTAATTTAATTTTACAAAGGAACACTGTAAATTTTTACTTTTTTAATGAAAACATTTGGGGACTTAACATGAAAGATCATCTGTCACCTTATATCAACTATGGTTGACCTTAGCTGTTATATGTAATAAAGGAAAATTATTTTAAGATGTTCTTATTTCACTTTTTTGTCCAATTCAAAATTGAATTGGTAACTACTAGTGTTTTGTTGTTGTTGTTGTTGTTGTTTTCTTTTATGGAAAAACTCAAAGATTCCTTTGAGAAGTATTCAGGAATAGAAGTTAGGGAATTCTGAAAACATCTTAGTGATATAGCAAATTTGGGAAAATTCGCACTGTGAGTCAGGTTTTCCCTAGGTCCTGGATCAACCTGTAACTGCTTGTTGTCTTCTGACAAAGAGTGGTTGCCCTGGCTCCATGTGAAGGATTGGATAAACAACAACTCCTGAAGTTCAAAGATAGTTTTGTTTAATTTATTATAGAATTTATTATAGAGTCTACACTGATATCTTCATTGCTCTCCTTTGCTACCCGGTACTTGTTGTGAATCATGATAAACTCAGTTGAATAACTAGATCTCATCCAGTAATAAACTGCATGCGAGTCAAGTCAGAAAAGAATTCGTTCAAGCTTTTGTATTGCAACAGGTGTCTTCCACATAGATAGAAAAAAAACTCCTTTTTGCTTCTCCCTCATAGGTATTTTCAGGCTGTCAGGCAAAGGAGCATGATGCCAGCAAAATTGAATTTGAATTTCCCGCCAAAACCGCAACGCTGTGGCGACTTGGGCAAAAAGTCTTTTATTTTACTCTTTCCACCTTTAATCAGTTCATTTTGTTCAGAACCGAATATTCAAAAGTTTAAAGCTCTCCATTTGAGCTGGGCGTGACACTACGTGGTTGTTTTTCCCATTTGAAGGAAGCGTAGCAGACGACAAGTTTGGTCATAGCAATTGTTCCTAGAGGGGTAACAGCAATTGGTAATTGATTGACGCATGGGCAGACCCCACCCATTTACACCGTCGGCCATATTTGAAAGAAGTCTCCGGCACGAGACTCGGCGATCGGTAAGTTACCCGTAATTCAGCAAAATGAGGTCGGAGAGAAGAAGTTACTGTTTAAATTTATAGATAAAATTTCTATCATCTTGCCTGAGTTATTTTGATGCATTGTCGTTCCCACAAAAGGTAGTTTTCGGGAGCAGAAATGGGCTTCCGCGTCGCTTACGTGTACTGCGCGGGCATGACATTGCGTGTGCTCGAGTGCAATGCACGCATTAATGTACGTGGTTATGTGGCTTAGCGGTATACAATGTATTCACGTGTGCAGTGAGTGAGCAAAAAAGGAGAGAGCGCCCGGGTTGCTGGATGTCGAGGAGGCCAGGGGCCATATTCATAAAACCCTGCTAAACTAGCAGCCAACTAGGCCTTAGCAGGCTGCCAAATGCCTAGTTGACTGCTCCATAGTTTCCTGCTATTTTCATATTCATAAAACCCTGCTAGGGACAGTGCCAGGTAGTTGTCAACTAGGACTAGTAGGTTGTTAACATAGCAGTTGGCCGTGTCCCAAACCACAAGTAACAACACGCGTCAGTTTCACTTTCAATAGGGATGGCATGGATTAACATTGTGGCGGCTTGCCA
>NMRB01000628.1:36707-82935 GCA_002633025.1 Notospermus geniculatus
GTGTTTCTCTGGCTTATTTTCCGTATGGCATTCGAAGCAGCTTTGAAAGCATGTCTTACAACTAGAGCATTACGAATGAATTGGCCCCGTTTCTAGTAATCATTTCCTCTTCCTGGAGCATTTTCAAATGAAAACTTTATCTGAAGGTATTTGACATGCATTCGGCATGAATTTTAAAGGAATTAATTCCATTCTTGTAGATTTGTGAGCATCAATGTGGATCGAAAATCTGCATACATACTAGCTGTGCTTACACTACATAAATCCCTGTGCTTACCCCAGGGATTGTGCGGTTATACCTTTTAATCGCCGAGTCTAATTATAGACCTGTGTCTGAAATCCCCGTGCTTATTAGCCCCAGCGAACGCGAAGGGGCTATGCCAGGGCTATTTTAGATACGGGTATTTTATGTAGTGTAATCGTGAAATCCCGTGTCTGCCTGTAGTTCCAAGCACCCCTCACCCTCATGTTTGGTATTACCAAACATGAGGGTGAGGAAATTGTGTGAACAGTATCTTGGGGCAAAATCATTGAAAAATATAATCACATGACTTGGTTGTGGTTGTCTTGCAAAGTAAGCATCTTCATTTTCACAAGTTTGCTATGAATGGTACTTGGTATCTTCAATAACTTTGTGATTCAGATGAACTCCGCCTTACAGGAAGGCTTAGCACTTGAGACCCTACAGTCATTACAACTTTCAATTGTGTTGAAGATTTTAACCCAAACTGTATTTGTTCAATTTCAGATGAATGTGCGCGTCACCACCATGGACGCAGAGCTGGAGTTTGCCATCCAGCAGAACACGACTGGCAAACAGCTCTTTGATCAGGTAAACTTCATGTTCCGTATTTTCGGTTGTTTGACTGGCACCAAACGTAGTTAGTTCCGAGACATGCTAGCTATAGTTTTGCTCCTGCAAAAGAATAGTGCTCCATCATTCATTCACAACTTTATTAGAAATTTCAAATCAAATTCTTGCTTGTTTATCAAAAACTGACAGCTCTGGGCAGAACATTGCATGTTGTGCTCACGCTGAATAAGTAACCTACGCATGCTACTCCGTTCAACCACTTGGAACTACCAACTATAACCAAGCAAGATCCAATATAATTAAAATTGTTGGCCATGTCAGGTGGTAATGTTGTACTTTGATTAGCTCTGGGTAATGAGTCCAACCCAGCATGTCTGTGGTGTAATACACTGGAATATGTTATGGTGGTTTCAAAATGTGTTTTCAAATCCTTGCATTTGGTGTAGCTGACTGACCAGTAGTAGTACATTTGGGTACAATTCGAAAGTTTCAGAATGCTGATGCTAAATCCATTGATATTGCATCATAAAGAATCGAGTATTCCGTAACTCCCATGAATCATTCACACCAGATTATGATGCTCGCTACTTACGATGCACTCTCACTGTCCATGGTTGGTTGCCATGCCTGTAAGTCATACAGAAGCTCACGTTTGGAGGTCTTTCTTGTGCAAATCACGTCTGTCCCATTCACTAGCTTTATTTTTGTACCCCAGTGTGCACTCCGAAGGATATTGTGTTTTGTTTGATTTTGTCTGGGAACACTATTGATTGTGGACTATTTTGACCCGAAGAGGATGCTGATGAAGTCTGATCCTGTCTCCATTGTTTGTCAAGGTTGACATCCCTGTATTTCGTCACATGCTACAGAAATCAGACAGATGCTGTGCAACAGGGACAAAAGGCTCATGCATCGCCTCCAAGTGGTGATAGTTTGCACACTCCTAATCAGGCAGTGGTGTTCATCTAAAAACAACTTGTTAACCTGTGGATTGCTGGCGTTATTTTGGTTTTTTGGCCATAAAAAATGCTCCCAAGGAGAGAAATTACGACCTCACAAACTTTTATGGTGTTCAATATTGCTCTCATTCAATATATCTTATTCATACTTGGCCTCAGAAAGTCTGTATTTGTGTCATACGGCCTACTTCCCTGTTCTTGATGTCTTTCAATAGAAGCCACTGATTTATATCACAGCTAAATTGTAGAAGTCGTGCAACTACATACATAGTAGTAATACATTCATTCACAATCAGGTATTCACTCTCTGGCGATATTCTTGCCCATGCCATATATGGTATGTGGAGCAGAGTTGAGTTTATGTATGTGCGTGCATACACTAATCCATATAATTTGAATACCTATCCATACCAGGACACATAAAAAAGACTTCAAGTGAATTGTTCACATGCTGTGAGTGTTTCTCCCTGGTGTTCAGGCTTTTAGGCAGCCTGCAATTCTGTCAATAGTTGAATAATGCTCGGGGCAAAATATTAATGCGCATTTGTATTCCCTTTGCCGGCCCATCATAGTGGTCAGGTTTCATTGAAAATTTGTTTGTTATCTGTGCCCAACATGGGTGAGCTGGCAACCCATGAAAGACTGAGACCTGAGCTGTCTTGATACTGATGTTTCACTCCCATCTTAGGAGATGGTACGGTAGCTAGGTCGTCTTGAGACTTGGCTTGGTGCAGGCATCAGTGCCAGGTGGACTCGGTCACTATACACAATGGCTTTCTCCAGTTGCATACTTGTGGGAGAAAATGTCTAATTAGTCTGTAAAAAGGTGAATTTATCCATTTCAGATCTAAACGATACATTAGGCGGGATGAATACACATCGTTCACCTGTTGTATGCAGAGTGATTGGGCGGGACTTTTTAGGAGGAGACTTACAAATATCACTACGAAAGTATAGTGATACACATCCACCAAGAAAATGGATGTCTGTATGCTCACACTCCGAGCAGTTGGTCAGAGTAGACTCAGGTGTGCCCTTATGTTGACAAAAATCCACTGACACTGACTGAGGTATAGAAGGTTTAGTCCATCTGTTCCCCGATCTAATGTATCATCCAGGATGCACTGTGATTATTACTGCCATATTCCTAAAAGGCACCTGTGAAGTGCCTGTGGTGTGTACACTGTCGGACAATTCTCTCCACCCTTGGGTGGACCCCTGACAGCTCCGCAAGATGCCTGGTGTTGTTAGAAGGCATGTTGGAGATTTCAAGTATCATGTCATGTGTTCAAGTGGTTTGCTCCCACTGGCAGCGATTGTGCATGGGCTTTGTGCACGCATGTATCAGCTCTATTGATCTACAGTAATCGGAGAAATTGGTAAGTGGTGAATTTGATCGGACTTATTGATTCACCAAGGGATTTGCATGGAAGTCTTTGATTGGGATGTCACCACATCATAGAAATCTCATGCTGTTGACCTCCGTCATTGGATAGGTTGACTTGGTCATGTTGATTGCATTGTGAATCTTTGCCAGTTTGCCCAGCCTATCTGATTCTGATATGAACTTCACTTTCACTGACAAGTTCTTTTCTGATTGATCAGAGTGTATTTTCTTTTTGATGATGTCCAAGATGTCTTACTCTTAGGGTTCACAATACTAAAAAATAGGGATCATCTGAATGAGAAAGCAATACTGGTGGTGAATTTTCCATGTCAAGGCATGCTCGGTGCCCACAGGTATGGCTTGAACCTGTTGGAATGATTACTGGGGTATGGATGTTATTCCATATTCTCTTCTGGCCATACAATGACATAGTAAATCTGATATGTTGACATAACTTCTACCGTTGTCTACTGTCTTGACTATCCTTCGGCTTCATCATGACTTTTCATCATGTTCTTCTCAGGAGCATCCATGTTGGTGACAGTGTTGGCAAGCTGTAGATGACCTTGAAGACTCGGTTTGTCGTCAGCATCTGATCATGTCATTACTAAATCCTTTTACCTTAATTGTCATTTGTGTTGTTCGAACAGACATGTTTTGGAACAATTGCAATATGATTTGGTGCGTGTTTGCTGTGTTCACAGGTGACATTGAAGTGCTTGTGTGCTTGAATTCGGTATGAGTGCTATCGACCGATAGAGTGCCCTGAAACAGCTTAATTGCCATTTTATGTAATTGGTAATTGACATTCCCCAGCTTGATTCAATGCGGAGTGTTGACTATGACGTTCTCGTCAAGACTGAACGTTGTGCTTATAGGGATTGCTGTGAGGTTTCTTACTGCACCACACTTCATCATTTCATCTGTCATAGTGAAGATTTCAAGGACAGATTGGGACTCAAACACATCTTCGCACATTACCGTGAAGTTGATCCATTCAGAATACCACTAGCACAAGTTGAAATGTTGGGCATTCTTACGCAATCTTGCATTTGTCCTCCTGTGCCCTTGAAATAGGTCAATTTTTATTACACAATGATGTGTTGATTGATCAGCATCCTACATCAGAAGAAGATTTGATGTTCATTGAGTTTTTTGTGCCTCAGGGCTGTAGTCAACACCCCCACATTCATGAATAGAAATCAATGCATGTTATTTTTGGAGTTGTGTCATCCTTTATGAATTGATGCTCAGAAAATAATGCTGGTAATATGAAGACTTGTAAAAGTGCAAGATCATTAGGCAGATGGCTGTTTTACTGAACTTTAGATTGTCACTGAAGCTCCCTAATTGTGTATCAGTCTTTGGACATTATGATCTGTTCGTCATATTCTCCTGCTGGGTAATGAAGGCGGAGGTGACTTTTTTGGGAGGCATTGAAGTTCCTGTGTTCATACTGTAGTGAAGTAAAGCTAGACTCTGATCCAGAGGCAGTTCTACTCTAATACTGACTTTTTAATTGGATGTAACAGGCAGCTTCAAGACGAAATGTGCCCTGGGCTGAAATATTGATGACAAAATACTCAGCTGAGGCATTTCAAACTCGGTGTATTGATCCTCCATTGTGTGGCGCTACATGTACATGCGTGTATCTACGCCATTGCCTCAAGCATTGATGATTTCAAAATGTGAACACCTGATTATGTATTCGAGTCTAAAATGCAGTGTGGGAAATATCAAATTGATGACTTCCTTTCTGGGGAACGTGTTCTATAGGTACATTTGCCCACGGATATTGCCCATTTGTCGGCTAAATTGGCGCATGATTGCGTTGCTCATCACTGCATGGAATGTGAACTTCCAGCCTCATTAGTGATGTTTTTAGGAGTGTGACATGGATGACAATTTAATTGATACTTCTATCAGATAATGCACAGTCGAAATGATCTACTTGAATGAAATCATTTATGCAAAATCTGGCACAAATTTGCAGAAAAATTACGTTAAAATCGTTAATGCACAATATTGCCAGTGATACCTATTGTTCCTCCCCCGTTTCATCCTATCGAAATCCAGACATAGCCAGACAGACTTCCTGACAGACAGACATTACAGTAAGCGGCAGTAAAGTATAGCAAGTATTGAAGGTGTTGATTTCATTCGAGATTCAAACATGAAATCCTTCAAACAACTTCACTGATTTCATGATATCACATTATCTAATTTCAGGTGGTGAAGACAATAGGCTTGCGAGAAATCTGGTTCTTTGGCCTACAGTATGTTGACGCAAAGCTAGGTCTGACCACGTGGCTGAAGTTGAACAAAAAGGTGAGTGTAGCCGGTAGATGCAGGTAAAAACCAGATTGTTTGTCGACTCTGTGGAATAAACAAAGCAAGAAAATGGCTGCCGACTTTTTGGGGAAGTCTGCCCTAACCGAGCTGTTGCTAGGCGTCAGTACTGTGTAATGAACAGGAAAATCTTATCATCCCGTTGGCCTCGCCAATTACTGTGATCGTCTAATATAGTAATGGAATGAAGACTGGTCACTCATACATATACATGTACATGTACATGGCTGACTCGTGTGAAAAACGGAGGATGTGACCTGTGAGGAATGTATAGGTGTTCTTCACTGGCACTCCTTGGGTTTTGGTTGGGCACATGGATTGACTCAGACTGAATGGGTCTTTGTCTGGTATGACGTATCAGTAGCTATCAGGTTTCTACAGGAGTTTATCTGGAAACACTTGTACCAGCCAATTGGCTAAAAAACTGTCCCATATGCCATGGTTTGAAGCAACACACATAACAGAGACATGTACTGCCAAGAAAAAGCATGTCAAGTGTAGAGAGCAGTCTACTTCTAATACAAATTGGTAAGGCTGACTGCGGGTATGTGGGCTGTGTCTTGGGTGGGTTCTATGGTTTGAGACCTGTGGATGAGGACAAGGTTACACTGGTGTTGAAAATCATGGAAGTGAAACTGCGGGCTGTTACATCATCGTCTTGCCGTTTGTGTAGAGGGAAACTGCTGTACTGTGATACTTATGTTCTGATGGACATGGCTGACTGGGCGTCGTAGCTCAGCCAAGTGAAAGCGTTTTGTCCATGACTAACATCATGGTGTCTCCGGATATGAAAACATTTAATTGAGCTAAATCGCCCATTATCAATACAGTTGCCAGAATTATGGTGGTGCACTGTCATGACTGTAGTGATCTGACCTACATTTTATAGCCCTGATCATATCAAATCAAGCTTATCTACCGGTACTAAGTGATGAAATGGATGAGGTGAAATGCATAAAAAATCTTCTGTCTCTCTCATGAACGAACTGTGTATGGTGATCAAGAATGCCTGCTAGTCCATTATCTATTAGATACTGAAATACATAGTATGTTGATAAATGGATAGTCAGCAGAGCTACTGTGAAAATCCATCCCCATTGACCAAAGTCCTTGTACGTTGTACAGCTTTCAATAATTTATGCCACATGCTGTGCTTTAATTGCTTATTCCTATTCTGTGGTGATGCTCATCATCTGCAGATTATGTTCTAGATCGATATTCCTGAAAAGTCATAATGCATTGTGATAGTGATCACCCGAGTGGGTGACAGGCTTTGAAATATGTAAACTGTAAAATGACAATTGTTAATGAGGCAAATTGCTTCATGCCGATGTATGGGCATTTAAATCAGCAGAGACGATCTCTTTTGTCGCGATGAGACATAGCTGAGAAATTAGTGACCCGTCACCACAAAACGAGTACTATAAGTCGCTCTGAAGTTGGCAGGTTGCATGAGACCACCATTTTGTCAATTTCAGTAGGCTTCAGGGCGTATTGTCTGTCTTTTGAGTTCAAGTACATTTCTTCCTTTATCTCCGGGAGTTGCTTTGGTTCATCCTGGTTCACCTCTTGTGCGACTTAATATCTGATTTGATGTGATGCCATGGATCACATTTGGTGGCAATGTGCTGCCCACCGTCTTTCCCAGCTTGGACTTGAGATCGCACCTCAAGGACTTGAGATCCATTTTGGCACAAACTTCCCCTGCAGACTTGCACTATGGCAAATATCAAGTGTGACACATAACGTCTCAGGACTGCATCAATTGTTGCACATACATCTCAGAACTAATGCCAAAATCTTTGAAAGAAATCAGATGGCGTTACACCTTCACAGAAAGTTTTTGTATTGGCTTAGTATTGATCTGGTGTAATCATGGGTGCTGCAACAAATATTAATTTAAATGGACCACTTGCTGCAGAAATAAATGACAACAATATTGCCATGAGTTAATATTTGCTGTCACATGCCACAACAAAAGCTATTCTCTGTAGTGACATATATCCTGCTTGGTTGTGAATATAGTTTACATTGCCCACATGCAGGAAAAAAGTATTGATTTTGCAATCGGTGGAGTTGGGAATTCCTGTATGTGATTGATTCTCCCGACATTTCAGTTGACTGTATGGCGTGTGACAGAATGTGACCACACTGGTTGTTCTGCAAGGAATACATACTCTTTGCCACCACAGAATAAACAGAATTTTGTTGCTGTCCACTGCATTGTCAGTGGGGCAGATAATCATGCACTTGGCACCAAGTGTTCATGGTTGTGAATTAAAGTTCCCCAGTTGTGTTGTAGATGGTAGTCTGTAGTTTCCGGAAAGCTGGAATGCTGGAAAGTATGTTGGAAAGCTGGAAAGTGTGGGGAATTCCAAAGGTTCAGTATAAAATCTGGAATATCCCGATGGAACGTTCTTGGTGGTGTTTGAAGTTGCTGAAAACGCAGCATTGAAGTTTTATTGAAGGCCTACCCAACGATGATANTTTGTATGTATGTACCTCTAGTTTGTGGTGACGTGCACACGAAATTTTGGCGCAATCTGATTCTTGACTTTGCCACTAGGGGGCCAAAACGAAAATATCAAATTTTTCCTTGTCAGATGGATAGCGCCTTCAGTTTTTGACGGTTCATTTTCATATTGCATATGGGTGTGTATGACCACAAAATCTAGGTCAAGTTCGATTTTGGGTGCGATGCAATTCCTACTTTGGCCAGTAGGGGGCGTTTTGTGAAAAAATTCAAAGGCCTGTGTTTTGAGAATGGCTTGAGCTATCGTGATGAAACTTTGTATGTATGTACCTCTAGTTTGTGGTGACGTGCACACGAAATTTTGGCGCAGTCTGATTCTTGACTTTGCCACTAGGGGGCCAAAACGAAAATATCAAATTTTTCCTTGTCAGATGGATAGCGCCTTCAGTTCTGGAAGGATCATTGTCATATTGCATACAGGTGTTTATGACCAAAAAATCTAGGTCAAGTTTGATTTTGGGTTCGATGCGATTCCTATTTTGGTAGGTAGGGGGCGTTTTGTGAAAAACTTAAAAGGGTTATATTTTGATAATCGTGTGAGCTATTGTATTGAATCTTTGTATGTATTTACCTCTAGGTTGTAGTGACATCCTGACGAAGTATTGGTGAAATCTAATTCTTGACTTTGCCACCAGGAGGCCAAAACCAAACTCACAAAATCTGCTATGTACGCTTTGGTCACAGATATTGTCAGAGATGGCTTGTATGGGATTCTGATATGGCTTATGCTTTCCACCACTGTGCTAAAAAAGCCAAGCGGGCACAGTGCCTTTGGCACTATTTTTTTTGCGTGACGGTGGATATTTTAAGCGTGGCGGTTCCACTACGTAGATTTTTTAACGTGGCGCAGGCACAGACGTTTGCATTCTAAACGTGACGGGCCGTCACGTGTTTTTTAATCAGGGAAAACACTGGACTCGGACATCAGATCTTGTCCTTGTCATGTAATCCCGCAGTTATTATGCCCAGCTTTATGCTTATACTGGTCAGCTCAACTATCTGAGTGATAAAACACAAATCATCTAATCTGTATTCGTCTTGGCAAAAGCTTTTGTATGCATTGCCTGATAGACAAATGTCTATATATACGATGAATACAATAGGGGTCAATCCTTTTAGGTTAAAGTTGAGTACTAGGCCTAAATGTAAGAGAATAAGCCTACAGTGTAGATAGGTTCTCAGGATGTTTGTGAATTCAAATAATGTTTGCTGATCTGCAAAGGCAAATATATTCTTCTGTGGTACTTGAAATGACCCATTGAATTTTGACCGTTTATGCTGTGAGGTGTCTGTAGAACCATTGGCCTGCATCATAAGAAGCCTTGTACCCATTAAATATGTTACACAGCTGACATTTCATGTGAAATATGCTGATGTGTGGTCAGTATCAAACCTGAGCTTCATGAGATGACCTTTCCTAGTATACCGGTATACATAACAAATCAAGTTGAGAATTCTGTACCAAAGTCTCTTAGTCATGTTAGCATACTTATTGAGATATCCTGTGCTACTAGGAGTTGAAATCAACAGCCCCATGAACATGATGACACACATCAACAGTTCCAGCTGCCTGGTAACTGAATCAGATTTCTGTGAGCCTAGCAGGAAGGAAAGGAAAGAGTGCTACAAAAAAAAATTGAAATTCATAACTGGAGAACCTGCTGTTGAGACCAAGATTCTCTGTTGACATTAAATATCAACCAACTTCAAATGCCTACTTCAGCTAAAAAACAGGTCAATAGATTCAATTGCCTTTGGCGAAGGCTAAAATAAACACTGTGAATGACCGTGGGGACAGGAGATCATATCAAAGCACAGGTTCATCCGCCTGATCTCGCCCTACCATGTCATGTGGAAATATCGCATGTGCAGAAATCTCAATGAACTTGGGGCTAACTAGATATGGTAGAAGCTCTGCTGTAGAGATAATAATTGCAGTTATAATTGATGACCTGAGGGAGTATCCCATACAGTTTGTCTTAGTATCTAATCAGATTTGTTGGGAAAGTGATTTTAGCACTGTGTTGCGACACAGTAGGGTTGGAGATCTTGTTAGAATGCCCTTTCCACTGCAGCGATTTCCTGCACGACTGTGCAGTTCCCCCTCTAATTGCTGTAGAGATGACAGACATTGCCTGTGGAGAAAGTGGTTGGTAACTGCATCAAGTGCAACCACTATGGTAGAAAAAAAACATTTTGCCTGGTGACATAGGACCTCCTTGAGCTTGACTGGGAGTGTGTATTACTGGAAGTTTCGCTCTGAAGTTGACAGATACGACCCCAATCTGTCACATATCACATATCAATAACTATTCACCAGGTCACAAGAAATACTTGAAGGGTTTGTTCTCATCTGGTCCTTCAGTTGAAAAATCGAAAGGATTACCCATTGTTCCCATTCTCAAGATCCTGTCTCAAAGAAAAAGGGCCTTTGTTTCATTCTTAAGTGGTCATGTACAGGTGTTTCACTTGCAGTAGAGTTCAGTTTTGCTTGTTACATTTACACTATGTAGTATATTGGTTGAAGAAGGTGTTGTCCATGAAAGCTGTTCTGTGCACTTTAAAACCACTGCACTGACTGCCGTATTTTGACATTATGACATAGAGTGCCATGTCTTGGTAAACCGAGATGACGATGACGTTGCCGTGACATGAGTTGTTTGTCATTTGTGACGTAAACTTTTGAAGTTCCGCATCAAGATGTCCTGTCCTGGTATACCGGGATGCAGCACTGAATTGGTTTAGTGAGCATCTGCAGAGTCATACTCATGTGTATCAATGTTCTTTCAAGACCTGCTGTAAGATCTCTCGCTAAACTCCGTAAATTGATCTAGTTCCCTCTTTTGTATTTTTCAGGTTATCTCACAGGACATAAACAGAGAAAGCAATGGATGCTATCATTTCAAATTCCGTGCAAAATTCTTCCCAGAAGATGTCTCAGAAGAACTTATCCAAGAGGTCACGCAGGTTTGTTTAAAAAAATGGTGGAATGTGAATTCTTGTACAAATTAAATTTCTGTTTGGAGACAGATTGGCATACTGGGTATGTGTTCTGTAGGGGATGTACTGGGGTCCCTCCCCAGGTGAGAACACAGTTTATGGACCTTTCACCCTTATTTCATGGTCGTTTCTAAAAAAACCTGAAGAAATCACTTGTCCATAACTACACTTCCCATGCCTCACGGTTATCAAATTAAAACGTGAGCATCTACATTTGGTCCATTAACTTGAATGAATTCTGTCTTTCAGCGCATGTTTTTCTTACAAGTAAAGGAAGGTATTCTGAATGATGAGATCTACTGTCCACCAGAAACGTGCGTGCTACTCGCATCATACGCTGTACAAGCAAAGTATGGAGACCACAAACGAGAGATCCACCAGCCAGGTTTCTTGAGCAATGATAAGCTTTTACCTCAGAGGTGAGTGTTGATAATCACACCATCAATATCCCTGAAAATTGCAAAAATGAGCCCCCTGGATAAAAAGCTGGCTGTGTGTTGCATTGAACCCCTTGCAGCTTTTTAATAATAATGGCACGGCTTAACCCGCTGGCCATGGAGGATTTGCTTTATGACCAGGGTTTCCGCCAGAGGGTAAAATGGGTAAAATTCTGTACCCTTAAAATTTTTCCAGGGTACGGATCCGTACCCTCAAAAATGTTGGGTAACCATTTTTCTATGACATGCCGGATGAAACCAAACAATCGGCATGACCGGCGCGGGGATTTTATGCTTCAAAATACGCCTAAAATGGCACCAAACATCGTTTAAACCTTTTAAAAAATAAAAAATAAAATTTTTTTGGTTCGTACCCTTATTTTTTTTCCTGGCGGAAACCCTGATGACCTAATAGTTCGTGCATTGGAATCAACGATAGAAGTTGAGCAATGTAGAGCACGATCACTACGTGGATGGGTGACCAGCGCGTATAATACATGTGTCATACCAATGACTGTGTTTGACAGTGATTGGAAAGGTCTGGTGGTGTTTGATGAACATTGCAGCTCCATCACTGTCTAAGAGTTGACCGTGCACCGATTTCAGATGTTTTGATTGGGTTTCTGACATTCATTTCAAGATTACTGATCACTCAGAATTTTTTCAGGGTCATGGATCAACACACCATGTCCAAAGCAGAATGGGACGAGAAAATACTCGCTTGGCACAAGGAGTCTGAAGGTACCCAAAAGTAAGTAGACTGTGTGCTTAGTTTAACCAGTATCTCACTGAAGAGAAGCAGAATAGCTCAACCAACCAGACTAAGGACACATGGTTAGTGGTATGCCAATGCCATCAACTTAGGGCTCCATTTCCAATGTCTGACTGCAATCTCGGGAGAAACACAAGGAAGAGTGACGGGCTAGGGTGGATGATTTAATCTAGTTAACAACTCTCGCGTGACATATTGTAATCTTTGCTCTGTTTCAGGGATGAAGCCATGGTGGAATATCTTAAGATTGCTCAAGATCTTGAAATGTATGGTGTGAATTATTTTCAAATTAAAAACAAGAAGGGCACTGACCTGTTTTTGGGAGTGGATGCTCTTGGCCTTAATGTCTATGAACACAGTGATAAGTAAGTGCATTTCATAAACTTTTTAAGTTGACGTCTGTAATGGGGGACACCTCTTTATTGAGGACACCATTTTGTCAGTTCCACTTCCACTGTATTTACTTGCATTTTGATGCCTCTGCAGGTTAACACCAAAGATTGGTTTTCCCTGGAGTGAAATCCGCAACATCTCATTCAATGACAAGAAATTTGTCATCAAACCCATTGACAAGAAAGCACCTGTGAGTATCCTGGTTGTCCATTAAAAGTTGTTGCTACACCATGTCATAGTTGATTAGCACTTCTGCCCCTTTATCGAAATGTGTTATTTCATGTTTTTTAAGTCGTAAACACTTACACCATGACTCAGGACATAGGTTTATTCTACATTCGTATTGAGGTTCTTCACAAAACGTCATATTTCCTTTTCCATGACGACACGATGCCACCGTATTGGCCGTCAAAATGTCAAGCGATGTCACGGCATGAACACAGCATCAACACACAGATCCTGACATCAAAATGACATGACGTGATAGTTTTGACGTCTTTGCCGGTGATTCTTTGCAATCACAGGACGTTCATGAAAAACCTCCATATCTAGTTACCGGCACCATCTCCTGATTCTCTTCCAAAGATTTTTGCGTTGGCAATACTGTCATGGGAATAAGTTACAAATGGGTACATTTATCACTTACTTATGTACTTTTGCAGGATTTTGTATTCTATGCTCCAAAACTAAGGATAAACAAACGTATTCTTGCATTGTGCATGGGGAATCATGAACTCTACATGAGACGGCGTAAACCAGACACGATCGAGGTGCAACAAATGAAAGCCCAGGCTCAGGAGGAGAGGCTTACAAAGAAGATGGAGAAGTATGTTAATTTTGTCTAGTGCAGCAGTGATTTCCCTGCTATTGCCATTGTTCTTCGTTTTACCCTTTGTGTGTACCCTTTTCTCAAAACTTGACTTCAGTGATTAGATTTTCTTTTGGACATTGACAAAAATTTCGGTTGATGCCATGTTACTTGATTTTCGGGAATGATTTCGTTAAGTCCAACTCAGTTGTATGCCAAATTACAGTTATGAATGCCTTTTTTCATCCTAAGAAAACTACTTGAAGAAGCAAAGAAACAGGCCTTAGAAAAAGAAACAATGAACGAGGAATTAAACAGAAAGTTAAAGCAGGAGGAAGAAGAGCGGCTTCGGGCTCAAGCTGGTTGGTATCAAAGGGTGGTCCTATGAGAGTCAGCATCAAACAGCAACACTCCAGATGACAAATATTATTGGCATAAGGCTTGTCGGGGTTTATTACAGAAAATTGTCTGCCCATGTATTTGGGCAAGTAGATAGAGCTTAGCAGTTTCACTATGGTAGAACAAGACGTCTTTAGTGACATTTTCATGTCATTTATTTTCACAAAGTATTGATGGAATACTGTCTTCCCTCTTCCAGAGCAGGAACGCTTAGCCATGTTGATCCGTGAGAATGAGGAGAAGCTCGCAAGGCTTGAGCGAGAAAGAAAAGAAAAAGAGGACAAAAATCTGGAGTTACAATCTGAGGTCTCCTTGGAGCAACAGAGGAGAGATGAAATCGTATGTATTGAATATGAAATAAAAGGGTGTAGGAAAGCAAAGTGTCCCCAATCTGTCTCTTCATCCCATTTGGTGTTTACACCTCATTGTTACCCTTCTGGGTCAGTTTTGCATCACACTGCATGGGTTTGGTCATCTGCATGTATACATTTACTCTGGTATTACATCTGAGGTAAGTGGCCCTCTAGGTTTCTGACAAACCTGATGTTTGATGTCATCATTCTGCCCACTGTTCTTGCTGTTTTCACAATGAAGGAACCTTGCCATTCTTGACCCTCAGTCTAATAGCACCCACTCCAAAAGCAGTTCTCCCTGGTCCTATTGACACCCTTGTCCTGTCCTGCATTCAGTTGTATCCAGTGTCTGCATGATATGCAAAACTGGTTGATGCTGCTTTCAGTGTGTGTACAGTAGTTCTTTCCTTCAGGGCCCTTCATGTGCTCCCCTCATTTTGCACTGTTTAGGTCTCTTTGGAGTACTCAGTGAATAATTAATGAGACTGAGGTTTTTGTTCCACCACCATGGCACTTCTCTGGCCTGGAATTAGAGGTGTCTAGGGCCATTCAGGCAGAAAATTGGAACGTGCAAAGGAGGTCACGAAGACCATTTCAGAGGGCACTCAGTGCAATAGCAGTACTTTTAAAACATCTGATTCCACAGAGAAGTACACTTTACAGTAAAACACCTCGCCAGTGCTTGCTGATGTTCGTTTTGTTGTACATTTCAAAAAGTAATTTGCAATGAAATAAAGCTTATTGCCACAGTAGTGTTTTGCATATCTTTCAGACTCTTGTATAATTGCATGTTATTTGTTTTAGGACCGTGCCGAGTTAGAGAGATTGGTAAATGTCTTTTGTTTGCTCTGTAAACTATGCTTAGCCACTTTTAATGACAGAACTAAACTTATAATATATAATTTTAGATCAGTTTATGGTTTCCGTGTTGCCACCACTTGGGGTAAAATCTGGGTACCAAGATCAGTGCAAGAGAATGATAAATCTGTCTTTTTGGAGCTGCCTAACAGTTGCAGGGTTTAACTTTCTCTGGCTTTTCAATATGTACCTGTAGTGTAAGATGAATACTGTACAAGTGGAGTGACACGTGACCCTTTTTGAACGGATATGGGCGATTCTCCCTCTTATACTTCAGTCAATTTTTCATCAAAGTGGTGGGAACCTATTTTGGTTTCTGATGGTTTTAAAGAATTTTGTCCCACATGATGCATTTTCCCTTCCAAGGAATATATTCACCCAAAGGTATTAATAGTGTGATCTTTTTTAATCCCATCATATAACTTTAGCAACCTAAAGGTTGTTTTCATCATCGCCCAATTTTGGGTCGACTTTTCTCATTCTAAACCCTTTCACATTGGTCGGTTTTTCTTCATCAAGTTTACCCATTTTGCTCCATTGTTTATCTTGTGGGTGATCAGAGGATTAGATTGGTGAGGTTTAACTTATGTTTTCCTTCACTTACTCCATATCAGTTTCATTGTTTGGGGAATTTTCAAGCCTGTTCAGTGCCTAGAGAACAAAGATTCCTGAAAAAAAACATGGAAGTGTTCTCAGATGGTTTGGATCAACCACTAAAACCTTCCTGTTGTAGAACACTACAAAACACATCTGCTTGTGGTATTGAATGAGTTGGTTACTTCCATGATTGTATAATATCCGTTCTCATGGCGGAGGGAAGTTTGATGTCAAATTCCAGTAAGATCTGGACACACCATTTCGGTTTTATGTCTGGCACAGTAAATACGCTGTCTGTTCGTCTCTGTTAAGTGCCAGATGGCTCCATAGAACCTGTTGCTCAAAGTTGAATTTGCCCTGTAGTCCAGGGGGTGATGTGAAGGGGTTAATGTGGTAGGCTTCTCTAAATCAGTCTTATGCTTCTTTCTTCTTTCTTCAATACCCCTTGTGACTGTTGGCTTCTCAAAAATACACACTCAAAGTACATGTATGCTCAAGCCAACGGGTGCAGAAGGGTACCGTGCACATTTCCATTGAAGCACTATCATACACTGCTTTGAAAAAAATGATTAGTTCTAATTCAGCTTTTTAGCTCACCGGGGTGAGCTATTACGATGGTGAAGCGTCCGTCGTCCGTCGTCGTCGTCGTCGTCGTGTTCCGTTAGCAGGGCACGTTTCGTAACCGCTGGGGCTGTGGATCTGAAACTTGGTACATACATAGCCCTAGGTCAGATGACCCATGACACCAAGTTTCGGTCCGATTCGATTGTTGGCTTGGCCACCAGGATTGGGGACCTTCACGATGCTATGAGACCTCGACCAGCATTCTCCCAACACTTTGAAAATCCAGTAAAATTCAATACTGTGGGGCTTTAAGGGCGGAGGAAAGATGTCTTGGACAGATATGGTTGTGATGTAACTTGTGACAAAAGATCGTCATAAACCAGTAGTTGAATCTGATTTGCCTAACATTCACAATCCTGCTTGTAATTTGTGTAGGTATTTGATATCCTGTAACATTTTGCACATAAACAGCACAGCAAGGTTCAAGTGGTATGATGAGGAAGCCTCTTGTTACTTGCAGGAAAATGTCTCTTACAATGTTGTTGGGCTCAATTCTCAAAGATTGTGCGACCAATGAAATTGTATGCCAGTACTGAGCATAAGGGCCCCACCATGCTTGTGCAGTTTTGCTCTCTGCTCCTTCCAAACGTCTGAATTCCAGAACATGTGAACCAGAAATAACCTTTGAGGATTTGGCTCAAAATGTTGTCACACTTAGATGAGATGGATTTTGATGTGACTGAGCAGTGTTCCAAGTGATACGGTTTGTGTGCACTGAAAGCTCAAGAGGAAGTGACATAGATAGCCATAGTCGTGCAGCGCTTGGATCAGAATGCTGGAGCAGCCGCTCTTAGCGGACTGTCAGCATTTACTTGCTTTGCTTTCACGGATGGTCAAGACAGATGGAAATTTCTACAGAAAACATGCGCAGAAACCATCACATGCACCCTTCAGGCCGTGGAAGTCGTTCATGCAGGAGCAACTTCCTGTAGGGTGAAAGTGTACTGACATTCACTGGTACCGGAAGATGTGGACGGAGTTCATGAAAGGAGCCTCTGATGAGATGATCTTGTCCTCATTTGTTACCTCAGGTTGTGACTATAAATTGGGAAATTTGCACGGATGTGATATGTGTAATCAGAGCTTAACAGTAAACAGACGTGTCTATGTGTGTGTTGATGAGCCCTCGTGAACTGGAACTTGTAGTCACTGAGCAGTGCAAATTTTTGTGCAGCGACAGAGAAATTACTAGAGTTCACCATCAGAAAACACTCTGCAGTTTCAACACACCTTTCTTCTCCACCTTTGGCGGAGGTTTTGATTCTCTCTGTGAAGAAATTGGCCCATATTTTATACACAGTGTGACAGATTTCCCAGTTTAGAGTACCGGTACTGTTTTCTATTGATGAAGTTTGATTTTTTGTAGGAGGCTGAAGCCGTGGAGTTGGCCATGCTGCAGGTCTGTGATTGACACTATCAGGGGATTAACCCCTTAGGCTCTGCTATGGAAATTCTGTTGCAGTTGTTTCTCAACATTTTTGCATCTGGCAATGGACTTTTTTATTGTAGTATTAACAGTCTGATAACAACGGTGCTGGCATTTTTATGCTTGAAGGAAGTCCATGATAACTACTGTTTTTTACCGGTACATGATTTTCCCTTGTATACACAGGAATGCCTGTTGTATGTACTGGTGTACTAGAGACTTACGAAAGCTGGCTACCTAACGTTTTTGTAGCAGTAGTTGACCTGACCAATTAAATGCTGCCTCTGAAATTCATGCCATGAAAGTCAGCGTTATCTCGGCGATTGTCCCACAATGAGTTGTCAGAAAATTTCGTGAGGTTGTAGATGTATAGCCACATAGATAGGTATTGCCACGCTGTGTATTCTGGGATCAAATTCAATAACACTGTACAGGGATTTGTGTAATGTCTCTTCCTTAAGAGTTGGTGAGCAGGACTTAAAGAATCAGTTATCAACATCAATCGGAATGATGATATACATGTATCGTCACTTTTGTAGATATATTACACTGACATTTTGCTCTTAGATAACTGCAGGCCTTTATATTCCCTAACTTGGGATATTTCTGTTTCCGGTGGTATGGGGCCGAAGGTGCGATCGGGGGGGGAGGGGGGAGCACGAGGGGGTGTCGTCGCTCGTTAGAAAATTTTTTGAAAACAGGATATAAGACGCCATTTCCGGGCATCTGAGATTCCCATTTAAATGTAAAACAAGACTCAAATTTGGGTGCCCTTAATTTGGGCTCCGACGTTAAACATTGTTAATTTGGGGGAATATAAAGGCCTGATAACTGTATTGACTCGTGTGCCATATCTTAAAAAACCAATTACCATTGGATGTTAAGATGGCCTGTTATTCTCCAGCTTGTCTATACAGTATAATAACAACCTGATGCTTGCCGTAGCCTTTTGTATCCATTTCTGTAAGATATTCTGCTATGTATGCCAGTTAATGAACATCTTTCTGAAGATCTTAGGTCATATAAGAGTCCTCAAGCATTCATTAGGGTTGGTATCTACTGTTAAATGTATAATGCCGTGCGACGTTGCACGATGAGACCAGTTGTGCCTGCCGTATCTGATACCCTGTGTCGCCCATTCATCATGGGCATTTCTTCCTTGTCAGTTTCCAGTATTCAGCGCATTGGTTTGTTCATCTTTAGACACATGGCATGGACTTGTCCATCTTTAGACTGGAGAGGACAATGAAATCAAATTCCCACATTCTTCTTCCCTTGTGGTTTTAGATTCCGTCATTTCGAGCGATAATGAAACCAGGAGGTGTGCACAGTGGTAAATGAGAGAATCCTGAATCCAGTTTTTGCCCTCTTCCCAAGTGTACTGTGCTACTTCATTAATACCATGACTCTTGTGACATTCCACTCTGCTATGCACTTTGCAATCCTGTGTCAAGTATTCGCCAATAATAGTCGAGGATCCACTGATAAGTTACACTAAATGCTGATATTGAGACGGTGGAGATGGACTTGTCTCTATTTGGAATAGAGAAGATAATGGAATCAAATTCCAAGATACAGAATAGCACAAAATTGACACACAAAATGATAATAAGCAAGAAGTCAAATCAAGGAAGAAGCAAGAAATCAAGTCAAGGAATCAAATTCCAACAGTTCATTTTAAGCAAAATATCCACCCTTGGCCACAGGTTGTCGAATGGTGTTGCTTCTTTCAAATTATAATGTATCTGTGTCTGTGTCTCTTTTGCGGTGTAGGTGACATCTGAACAAACTTCTGCATCTGTTTATATCTCAGTGTGTCAACGTGTACCTTTTCACTCAATTGTGGTTCATCATATATGTCTCTCCAGATCTCTCTGGACAAGAATGTGCTTGCTAGATTGGATTCTACCTCAGATTTAAAAAAAAAATGTTTCCTGACCCAAATGGAGCAATGCTAGCTGAAATCCCAACTACATAACCAATCTTCGCTCAGTTTCACAATAGTGTAGACTACCCTGTGCCTGCACAATAATTCCAGAATTTGTTGGTCAGTTCTTGACCCATTTGAAGAAAAAATTCAACCAAATTTTATCTATTGTTTCGAAAATGGTTGAAAGTTACCTGCTTTAGCTTTTATCCTTAACAAAACTGAACTCATTTTGCTGCGGAGAAATGGGAGTTTGAAAGCGGTGCATCACTGTGAAGTCACTTATAAACGTGTTGCTTTTGAATGTGGTAAAAACACTTCCATGATACTGACTTTTTAACTGAAGACTGAGTGGGCAGAATATGATAAAAATGCTGAAGCAAATTGACGATAAAAAGGGATTTTGGAGCAATAGACCACTACCTTTGGTGCCGATGTGTAAAATATGTTCAAGAATCACCTTACTGGATGGAATTGCATACCGGTACAATTTGAAATTTACATTTTTGGGTTCATCTCATTTTGGCATTGGCTGCATTCCAAGTTTACATCATGCATTTGTAGGAATTATGTATAAAGATTCCGAATTACTTGTCATTTACAGGAGGCTGAGAAGTTACGTGTCCAACGGGAGAAGGAGGAACAGGATGCCCAACTGTTGGAGACAAAGCTACAGCTGGAACTGATGGCCAGTAAGCTTGAGGAGACCAAAACAGAGCTTGAGGTCAGCAAACAGGAACAGGAGAGATTGGAAAGGGAACAAATTGAACAAGAAATAATTGTTGAAGCTGCTCAAACGCAAGCATTGCAGTCGGCACCGAGCGCTCTTCCACAGGAATCTGAAACTGCCTCCGAGCATGATGATGAAAATTACCAAGGTAGGTACTGATATTCAGTTGAGATTGAACTGACTTGCTGCCGTATGGTTTCCTGTGTGACTCATGTTGAGCACTTCATTTTGAGGTTTGTTTCCTTCCATAGTTCTTGTTCTTGGTTTCAGAAAGTAAAGAATTAATTGTCCAGGAAAATGGTGAGGTGGCCCGCCCTGAGGAGGAACGCACAACATTGGTTGCAGAATCAAAGTCATTACAAGATCAATTAAAGGTGAGGACAGCTGAAAGTCTGAGACTGAGTCGGAAGATTCCCATTGCCTTCTCGGGGACTTGTGTGACCACAGGACCACAATTCACATGTTTGGGACCTTAATACCTTGCAGTTTGGTCAGATTAGGTGGGCAGGTAGTCACAAATTGAACCCCAATGCTTGGTGTCAGCTGAAGTTAGTGAGCGATTATGTAGGCCTACCACCTTCTGTTTTTCGTTTGATGAGAATTATACTATACATGGTGTTCATTATTGCAGCTATTGGGTCAAGAACTGGCATCAGAAAAGAAAAGGGGAACAGAAACCAGGAATGATATTCTTCATGAGGAAAATGTGCGAGAGGGACGAGACAAGTTTAAAACACTGAAGCAAATCCGTATGGGCAACACCAAGAGAAGAGTGGATGAATTCGAGGCCATGTAAAAACCACCAGAACTATATAGATCTATATAATTGAAGAATTTACACGATATGGTATACTTTTGTATTCAGAATTTAATCAACCCTTAGATTTCGTTCCTGAAGAAGAGATGGACATCCATGTGAATGTGAATCCAATGTATACTGGATACTTTGATCTTAAACTCTTAGGACTTGTGACATATGTCTCCTTGTTGGGCCTTGGGATTTTTTACTTAATCATCATGTGGCTCAGTCCATCTCTTTTCGACCAATACCAGATCGCTATGTCCATTTTGTAATGAATTTCATATATCATTTTTACAAATCTACACGATATTGTTATCTTTCTTGAGTGGTCACAGAAGAGGTATGTTCTTGGTTAAGGTATGTTATTGCATGACATGCAGGAAATGGTTAGCTCTTGCCATCAGTGGCCAGGGCTGTGCTGCCGAGTGGCCCGGATGAGTTAATGCTGAAAATTTAGTTCTAGATCAATATTAGGTGATGAAAGAGATGTCTGAATTGTTAGATAGAGTTTGAGGAATAGCGACTGTGTTATTTCATGCAATTCACCAGCTTGATGTCAGGTTGTGTCTGGCGTAAAAAAACTTCAGTGGGAGTTGTTGATTGTTACTGGTACGGTAGGTGTGATTTTGGAATGTATAAATAATTTTCTCTTGGCTGCAGTCAGCTGAGAACAGAATTAACTGATAACCCAAGTATTGTCCTCATTATCATTATTTTTAATTCATGTTCCAAGTTGGAACTTCCTTTTTCAATGTCTTTATTTCGTCACATTATGTAGGGAATATGATATTGCTGTCAATATCTCTTTGTGCTACACTTAATCCATGCCCAGGGACATGCATTGTGTAGTTAGAAGCTGATTGACTTG
The DNA here is from genome assembly GCA_002633025.1 of Notospermus geniculatus. Lineage (NCBI taxonomy): Eukaryota > Metazoa > Nemertea > Pilidiophora > Heteronemertea > Lineidae > Notospermus > Notospermus geniculatus. The sequence goes on from NMRB01000628.1 coordinate 58,744, forward strand.
GCACCATAATGTTCAACATTCCATCTGGCAGAATCATGGGAACGTTTTTGTTTAGTTACTGTGGGAAAGGTTCTGAAACATGTGATAGATTCTCTGAAAACAGGGAAGAAGGCTAGATGGTAGTTTAAAGAATGTTTGCAGGATTCATGCATAGAATCCTAATGACAGGATGGAGACCTTGCTGTAGGAGAGACTTTATCACACATATATTTGAATACTAACTGATACAGAAGAATGTCTGCAAATGTTCTTAGGCTGGCAGTCTTGGTCTTTGGCTCAGTGCTGCCTCAAACGGCGTAGAGTACCAGCACTTATTTTTTGAAACATTTAAATTTTTTTCCAATAAAAGTATAATTTTTGTGATCCCGCTATGGGAATCATAATTCCGTAGCATAATTCTACCCTATGAAAAGTTCAGTTGTGTATGAATCTGAACATAATCTCTCATTTTGACCTGTATTTTCTTTGCTGCCTGCTGTTGGTCTGTTTTTGTGAGCATGTTGTGAACAGATAACCTCCCCTGTGATTCCTGGACTTAGCTGCCAGAGTAGAATGAGTACATTGCATGAACAGCATACTACAATGAAGTGGGTCCATATTATATTTTTCAACAATTTAAACTTTGCATCTTTGATATTATGTATGAAATATCGCAAAGCCACAGTTGGCATCACAGTAAAATGATAGTTTCAGTGTACTCCCAAGTTGGACTTACTTTATTAGCTCAACATAAGTTGAAGAATCAGAAGCCTGTTTGGGAATTCTTTTCTATGAATGTCACCTGGCGTGATATTTTCAAAGCTGATAGATTGTACATTGTACATACAATTTACAGTCACTGTGTATTGTACATAGACAAATGTATGCATGGCTTTGATCAACATTTCATGTGAATAATTGTGTTTTCCTTCATTCATGTACAGAGGGACATCTGTCCTAGGATTAATCATATTTTGTAGGCTGAGCAAGAAGTATTAAAATCGAAGTTTTTAGGTTTTCTGTATTGTGACTGCTCCTTGTCTCCGTGCTTGGAAGATGTCTTGTTTTGGATATGACTAGATTGTCATTGACTAAAATGAAATGTGGTGAAATTGGAATCGATCGGTAGAAGGCCAGATCCTGTATCTGCACCTACTGTATGCTGAATCATACCCCAAGTGTTTTGTGTATTCAACAATATTCCCAGGTTTAGCACTTGGGGGAAAATGCATTCAGCCTTTTTTGGGGCAGCCTCCAATTGGCATGATCTATGATTCGAAGTGGACAAATGAGTTCTGCCCAATTGTGGTCCTGTGTCATGCCAGTCGGTGCCATGAATGCATCGGTATGGAATGTGATATTGAATGATATGATATGTTGATGTTCATCAAAGTAATGGAAGTGATCACAAGTTTGACAGGTCCTGTTAGGAGAGGGGGTTACACAGAGACCATGAACTCTGGTAGGTAGATCACCCATGTGTTGCTGGTTTGAGATGTGTGAATTTTGTGGCAGTTACCGGTGCCGGTGCTCCTGAAAAATGAACATGAGGATAATGACTGAGGTTCAGTCACCCTTCCATAAATAAAAGTATTCTTCAATGTGTAATAATAGGTTGCACTTACTCATACCATATATTCTTGAAGTGGACTCCTCAAAGAAATCATTCAAGACGAGTTGGAATAAAAATGTACTTACCCGGTATATATGTAAGCCTATTCGCTGATATATCTGTGAAACTACAAACCGGCCCCCTTTGAGACAGTGATCTGATATCTGTATTGTACATAGGAGTTTTCAAACATTCAGTCACTGCTTCTTTCAGATTTTTTCCCCAGGTGATCTTTACATGTTATTCCTCGCATTAACATTTGAATGAAAATGAAAATCAGCATTTGTTTTATATATACAGTAGGGCGAGTCTTAGTGATGTACATGTATAACTTAGGAATTTTCATCATTGTTTTATGTGCTACTTTTGTCAATAGTTTATATTATAATACTTCTGGAATCTAGGGATCATTCACCATTTATATAGATTTTTGTTTGGGTTTTCATGCTGCAACATATCACATATAATAGCCACGTGTACTGATTGCCTTATATCGGCAGGTTTCCCCCAGATTTCATGTCTTGATGTTGCATAAGTCGTCAGCAGTTGCCTCGGTTGATGGCACAGTGAATGGTACGTGTATGACATAGAGATGATGTACTGATGACTTGATATTAGATGACACATCCTTGTGCTGAATGCCTTGATTGTAATACAACCCCTCCTGCATGAAGATTGGGGTTTGTGGATGGCACATTCTATGAAATGTTGAACACGATACGGTAGTGTAATTTTCTATATGAATAATAAATGAAATGTTTGCTTCTTGGTTGATTGAACGACCTTCTCGGGAAGTTGGGTGTTTATGAAGACAGTATGTGAGGCAGTCTAGGAAAACCCGTCGGGTGTTGCATTTGAGGAAAGGGTTAATGGCCTTGCTGAACCTGCACATTTCAATAGCTGAAATGTACTATGTAACAGGTAAACAGTAAGCAGATCAATGCACATGCAATCTGACAGCCCTTGTTGATCATTCAGCGACTTCCGATGGGTTTTCCTAGACCGCCACACATACAATGAGAAGAAGATCACAGATCAGTATATTACATTTACTACATTGCTGCCTTATTAAAAAGGTTTGCTTTCTCCGACTGCACACTTGATATATGTAGAGTGTGTACTGTTCTGTTTGATATTGATGTCGAAAGTATGATAACAAGTGAACTACCCCCATTTGATTTGTTCTCATGCTAAATTTAGAAATCTCATATTTTCCTCTGCCCAAGCCTGACGTTACTGGGAGAGAAACTGTTTTCAAAATCATGGCTTAATGTTTTTGGTTGATTTTGTTTATGAGTTGATCATATTCGTCCCACTTTGGGCTGATCAGGCAGAATATTCTGGTTTGGAATGGGGTTACTTTGGGTTATTATAAAAATCCTGTGCTTACATATACATTGCCGAGTGCAAATATACCAGGGACCACTCATAAAGTCAGATTGCCATAGAAACATTGATTCCATCAACCATACAGAAGATGAATTCCATTTTAATCATTCCAGCAGAGAGTGATGAAAGATCTAGATATAGGGTCATCTCATGTGCCTTGTCAAGCAGTTCCGTATAATCAGATGTATGAATAACTCCAATGCCAAGATTACCACAAGTGTATTTCCCATTATATAATCAGATCTGATTGGATTACTCGGCATATTCCTCCTTCTGTATGTTGAAGTGTCCAGAATCGAAGTCGATACTGAATCTTTCCAGGATGAAGCTGATTCATTTTGAAATGGATAATTGCCACTTCTTGGTTGATTGAATGACCTTCTCGGGAAGTTGGGTGTTTATGAAGACAGTATGTGAGGCAGTCTAGGAAAACCCGTCGGGTGTTGCATTTGAGGAAAGGGTTAATGGCCTTGCTGGACCCACACATTTCAATAGCTGAAATGTACTATGTATCGGGTAAACAGCAGCAGATCAATGCACTTGCAATCTGACAGCCCTTGTTGCTCATTCAGCGACTTCCGATGGGTTTTCCTAGACCGCCACACATACAATGAGAAGAAGATCACAGATCAGTATATTACATTTACCGGTACTACATTGCTGCCTTATTAAAAAGGTTTGCTTTCTCCGACTGCACACTTGATATATGTAGAGTGTGTACTGTTCTGTTTGATATTGATGTCGAAAGTATGATAACAAGTGAACTACCCCCATTTGATTTGTTCTCGTGCTAAATTTAGAAATATCATATTTTCCTCTGCCCAAGCCTGACGTTGCTGGGAGAGAAAGTGTTTTCAAAATCATGGCTTAATGTTTTTGGTTGATTTTGTTTATGAGTTGATCATATTCGTCCCACTTTGGGCTGATCAGGCAGAATATTCTGGTTTGGAATGGGGTTACTTTGGGTTATTATAAAAATCCTGTGCTTACATATACATTGCCGAGTGCAAAACCAGGGACCACTCATAAAGTCAGATTGCCATAGAAACATTGATTCCATCAACCATACAGAAGATGAATTCCATTTTAATCATTCCAGCAGAGAGTGATGAAAGATCTAGATATAGGATCATCTCATGTGCCTTGTCAAGCAGTTCTGTATAATCAGATGTATGAATAACTCCAATGCCAAGATTACCACAAGTGTATTTCCCATTATATAATCAGATCTGATTGGATTACTCGGCATATTCCTCCTTCTGTATGTTGAAGTGTCCAGAATCGAAGTCGATACTGAATCTTTCCAGGATGAAGCTGATTCATTTTGAAATGGATGATTGCCTGTAACATACGGTAGTAACATCTTGACTTGATCCTGAGAAAGGTGTGGTGTCTGTTCCTAACTATTTGTCATTACTGATCCTTTACCCAAGCATTGTACCTAACATGTAGACTAGAATAACTTAAATCCATTATTTTTCCAAATTAGGCCCTCCAAGGGATTGATGATGCCTTGCAGTTTGTGCTGAAGAAGATAACTAAAATGGCTCTTCCAGATAACTATGATACCTACACCTGAAAGCCTGTGGGGCCGAGTCCCATTACACGTCTTTCATGTGACATTTGGTATGCGAGTTCACAGTTGCATTCAGTGCGACTACCACCAGAGATAAAGGCCATCTTATGGTCACGCGACAACTTAATGATGAGGTTTAAACTGCAATTTAGGTTGTCCTTCATTTCAAACTGCAAGTGATTCTCGGTCCATGGGAGTGCTCAAAAAGTGATGATTCACATGTCTTGAAAGGTCCATAATCATTCATTGTTGATGGTTCGTGATGTACAAGACAATGATATTTGTTTGGTCTGTAATGAAGCCAACTATACAGATTCCTGCAAATCTTTATTAGCAATAAACATCAAACTACAATTAAGAAAGCTTGTGTGTCTGTCAGTCACGTATCTCTACCCTTGCATTCAGAAGTGGTCATCTGCATCTGTGAACATACCCTTGAAGTAAGTGGCCCATGTACGGATGTATCAGTGAGATCGTCTGTGCGAGCCATGTCTGTGAGCTAAAACCTGTGTGTCCTACCTCATCTCTGGGTTGTGTCTGTGTGACAAGGGCCAAAGACATAATTTCACAATCGTACAAACATCAATTGTTGTGTGCTACTCTGGTCAGCTTTAGGAGAGCTTATCGTCCGAGATGATCTCGCCGACATGAGTTTGGGACAAATCAAGCAGTTCATGTCACACAACGGGACAAATCCAGCTCAATCCAAATAACCAGGATTATTTCGCGCAGTGGGACAAATCCAGCAGTGCATGACATACAATGGGACCATGTCACACAATGAGACAAATCCAGCAGGCCATGTCTCACAACGGGACTAATAGGCCATTCTCAAATTCGCAGATTGCGCACTTCCGCCAACATCTCAACCATAACCTCTATCTCAAACCGGCTGATGTGGCGCCATCTAATGATTCAGCAATGGTCGAGTCTGACACAACCTCTTCAACATCACTGTTGTGGGGTTGTCTGTGTCACGTCATTCGGCTTCAGACTGAAATTATGGTTGAGATTTGGGACAAATCCAGCAGCCAATGTCACACAATGGGACAAATCCAGCAGCCATTGTCAGACAACGAGACAAATCCAACAGGTCATGCACACAATAGGATAAATCCAGCAGACCATGTCACACAATGGGACAAATCGTGGCAGTTCAAGATGCAGGGATTCAGCTGATGGGATGGCCTGGTTTGTCATTTGGTTTGCCAAAAGGTGCAGGAAAAAGACAAGTGTTTTGTTTCTCAGAATGGAAAATACATACATTTTATTGTTTTACAGCGGACAAAAACAAGTAACAGTATGAAATGGTGGTGAAGGAGGCCCAATGATGAAAGCAAATTATTCATTCATTATGAATCTGACATGAATAATAACTGTAAACTGAGGACCTCTGTGAGTAGCCACTTTTTCATCTGCAGGGATGTAGGAAGATACAGGTGTCAACACCCCACATTTCACATTTTTACTACACACAACAAATCAGCCACAAACAACTGGCAAATGACAATGATTTTATTTACCGATAAATCTACACCAGGGGCGGATCCAGAATCATGGGAAAGAGGGGGCACAGCCAGCGCACATCGTGGAAAACCTCGGTCAAATTTTAACATCTTTTCAAAGTTTCAAAATTTTCCGGTCAATTTTAAAGATTTTCCACAAAATAGAGGGGGCACGGGCCGGCTTTGCCCCCCCCTTGGATCCGCGCCTGTACACGACCTTATCAAGCACTACCTAACTGTCTTCTTCATACAAGATAAGAACTTATGTCTCCTACAAGCTGATGAGTCACTGAAAGCCCTCCCACAGATACTACATTTGAATGGTTTTTCCCCTGTATGTATTCGTAAATGGGTTTTCAAATGTGGCGACTGGGTGAACCTCTTATGACAAAAGTTACACTCATATGGTCTCTCTCCTGTATGCGAACGTTTGTGGATGTCCAAGTAAGTTTTGCCAACGAATGTTTTACCACAGAGTGAGCAGCGACATGAGCCTGGTTCTGATATCGTCTCTGCTGATAGTTCATGAAGTATTGCTGCATTCCTCCGAAATTGCACGTCATCGAACTGGAAGACAAAATTGGGGCAACCATTAGGCAAAGTGAAATTATCTAAAGTGTCACATACAATGCAATTGTATCTTCATTGTGTGTCATCTGTTATCTATTTTTGGTCTCGCTTGAAAGAGACCCAGAGACCTTCGTTACGGTAACTAGAAATGTAAAAAGTTATAAATTGAAGATGAAATATACAGCACATGCAGAGACAGCTGGAGAAATATGACCAGTAAAATCTACTCCAAACATGCCAAATTCATTTGACCAAAACAGACTTCCAGTCCATGAACACCTATCTGTTGGTTTCTCCTCAGTAGACCAAGCAATGCATTGCATTAGACTGCCGAACAGGCACCTGCCTTTTGAATTTGTTGGTTTCTCCTCAGTAGACCAAGCAATGCATTGTATTAGACTGCCGAACAGGCACCTGCCTTTTGAATTAGATGCATATTTCGCCCCACAACACAGAGATGCCCAGTGAAGTCCAACAACTGGCCAGGCCTTGCTCCATTGAAGTCTTCACCTTGTTCTCTGGATGACCAGCATACAGGAGTCCAATAATTGATATTGTTCGGAAATTCAGCATTACACGAGTTTCGTGAAATCCAAGCTCGGTAGAAGACTAGAAAACAACAATCTTGCTTTGACCTTGCTTCATTAGACATCCTCATGTCCTGTAGAAAGATGGTGCACGAATGCCCCATACTGGCACATGTTCCATCTGATAACCTATGCGAGACCATATTTATCCTTGCAGCATCAAAGACAACATGAACTATTCCACTGTTCCATAGGCTATATCCTTGCTCTTTGGAAGTCAGAAGCTACACTCAGTTGTTCAGTGGTATATTGGCATCGGCCTCAAACCGAAGTTCTCACCCTTACGGTAGTTGAGTTTGAGGCCGCTGGGACCCAGCATAGTCAGAAGCCTACACGAGTGTCCCATGATTGGACTCGCTCGATCAAGGCAGTTGATATCAATGCCATGGTGTTCTACTGACAGTCTGTTTTGACATTCTGTTGAGTATTTTGACATTCTGTTGAGAATTTTTCATGCATGAACAGAACATGACGTTTCTTCGATGACCGGACACTGAACATACGACCGCAGTATTCACAGCAGAATGGCTTTTCACCTGTGTGACAACGCATGTGAGGCACGAGGTGATGTTTATAGTTGAAACCCTTTCCACAGACCTCGCATCTAAATGGTCGCTGTCCGTTCACCCTTTTATTATCTGCATATTCCGAGCCAAACAGTTCATATTGGGAATGGAGAGAAGTTGCGCTTCCTGGTACCAATTTCGGAGATGGGACATCGGGCAAGATCAAACTGGACTGGAAGTAAAAAAAGACATTCTGAACTTAGAAAACTGACACAGAAAACAAGTGCAATGGGGATAAAATTTATTCCAACGATGTCCACTGTACTGCAAAATGGAATGCATTTCAGATACAATACTCCATACATGTAGCTAGCACTGAAAGACAAAATGATAAGTTCTGTTGTATTGTTCAGTATCCCACTTCATGACTTCTCAGACTAAGACTGTAAGAGCCTGCACCAGGCCCTCTATCCTAATTCTCCAAGCATGCCCTTTCAAAACATCTGCTCAAACAGCTGAACTGGAGGTCAAGTTCCATCTTTTTAGTGAGACATTCTCCAACTACCCAATCAGTCATACCAGGAGTCTCAAACCAAGAGCATTCTGTCCACAAATCTTGTCCTATTTATTGGATTTTTTCAATCTTCACAACTCACAACTAAATTCCCTCTGTTTTATGCCTGTCAAGTCTTAGCAACCTCTCCATGAATGAATAAGATATGTCTTTTCATTGATGACACAACATTGAACCTACGGCCACAATGTTTGCACTGGTATGGTTGTTCCCCTGTATGAATTCGCATGTGGGTTAACAGGTTATGTTTCTGACCAAATGATTTTCCACAAACTTCACATGGGAATTTTTTTTTGTTTCCGAATCTGTGAGTTCTTTCATGTTCTTCCAGTAGATCTTTGCCCGGGAATGCCTTGCTGCACCAATGACACATGTGATATGATATTCCACCCTGGTCCACTTTCCTTGAAACTTTCAATACAGCCTGAAGAGGGAATTGAGAAAGTAGAATGTTACAAAATTCAACTCGAGTCCAGGTCTGAATAGTCTTCAGTGTGATGGACAGAAGGCATAGGAAGATTTTGAATCTGTCGTCAATTTGATGGGCTAACGGTGAAGGCCTCTCACTGGTGTGATGGGATCTCTCTTCCTCCATGACCACCACAGACGCTTATTTGGGTTTCTTCATTCCTTGATGTCACAGATGCATGTGAGAAGTCACTCTGAAACTTCAAAGGTCCAGTTAAGACTTAACATGGGGTGTTCATTCCTGAAACTTCTCAACGCACTGGTTTTATGCAATCTCTCTTCTACAGGTACTTTCAGCAATGGTCCTCCTTCAGCATGGATCATTTGTTCCTTGATTTTGTCGGGGAGATGCCGCAAGCTTGGACCATGGTCTGTGCAGCGCTCGCGTGTGCCGCATAAGGTTATCTCTCCTGTTAAACTTCTTTCCACAAAACTGGCACTGATAAGGTTTCTCGCCCGTATGTATTAGTGAATGTTTTTTCAAGTCATAATGCAAAGAGAAAGCATGATTGCATATAAGGCACACATATGGCCGTGTCCTTGAAAATATTGAGGATACACTGTGAGAAGTTTTAATATGGCGTCCGAGCCTTGGCACAGCTTTAGTGGTCATGTTGGTGTTACCAAGCCTTCCAACGTTGACGGACTGAAAAAATGGTAAAAAATACTGTGAGTACTCACTGAAATGGTGGGTTTTTACAACATATTGTGTTTTCTTCTACCACAAAGCTAGTGTACAGCTTGGCAATGTGCTGCTATTGTTAATTTTTCAAATATTTTGAAATCACTAGGTGCTTTTGAAACCATTTTCCACACATGCAAAACCTAAGCCACCATTCTTCTGAGTAATCAATGTATTTTTCCATATTTTGTCATCCGTTACCAGTTCCACCATTTTCAGAAGCCTTTAGTTGGATCAGTTGAGCTAGTCATTCAGATAACAAGAGGCAGAACTTATAAAATACACTGAAACAAAATGTAAGTATCAGCCATCAACCCCGATTTTGAATGAAAATCAGTACACCAGACAGAACTATACCTGGCTGGATATACATGTATACTCCCTGCTTATGATCTGAAGATGAAATTTCAGGTTCTACTCTGAAGAATCTTGGCTGCCAAACCAAATGAAAGCTCCTGATTACTTTCAAAGGGACACCATCATCAGCTTGCTCACATTATGAGGGACTATCTGGTGTATTCACAAGGAGAAATGTTGATTATATGAATACATGTACCAACATTTCAGCAATGCTGGCACTTTTTACGAAAGTCCTATAAATGTAATAGAAAACTTGCTACATGGCCGCTTTTATTGAGGAGCTGTAATAGAGTCCCTTTAGTGTTTATTTCACTACATTCAACCCTTACCTTCTCATTTCCTGAGCCTTCTAAATTGCCACCTTGTGACAAGGAATCAAACTGACCCAACTTGGACACAGGACTGTCTCTGCTGCTGGATGGAATGGGGCCAGAAATTTGACCTGGTTCAGTCATTTCTGTGTCATTCAATCCTGAGTTCACAATGCCAATTTTGGTGTCCTGTGGTGATACAGTTAATGGAAAAAACACATCACTTGTGGAGGTCGTAGCTATATTTGGTGGAAGCAAGAATGGTAGTTTGGCAGCTGTTTCCGACAAAGAGGAAGCAGCTGAGAACCTGGAAGGTGATGTAGTTGATTGCAACTGTGAAGCTGAAGCCCAAGGGGATGAGTCACGTGAAAATGATGAAGGCACAGGTGAATTATTTCTCTGTGAAGAGTCTAATCGTCCCTGGACTTCTGAATCTTGTGATGAATGAGAATAGGAAATGCTGCTTGTGTGTCCAATGTCTGCTTGCTCCATAGTGAGATCAACGGTGGGTGGGGAGTCGGGTACCTCTATCACAGATTTACTTGTGGAATTCTGAAAAAATGACAAACAGGATAGGTAAAGTTTTCAGATATGCCGAAAATTGTTCATTCAACATCCAGCAATTACTGCAGTAGTAACTAACTTTTGTTCAAGTCACTTCTCCAACTACTAGAACATTTTCCAAACATATGATTGGGCCTACGGTACATGCCAGACAGCCCACAAGAAACCATGTGAAATCTATTCACCATCTTTTCTAAAAGTGTCCTCTTTGTTGCTTCGTGGGCCCTCCTCTCAATCTGAAGTCTCTGTGACTTCTCTTCACAAGTTCTTCTTTCTTTTTCCAGCTGTTCTTTAAGTTCAGTATTTTCCTGCATTAACTGGTTCTCTAACTTCTTCAACAGATTGTCTTTTATGGCTATCTCTTCCTCTTTAAAGTTCAATGCCAATTTCAATTGTTCATGACTGCTTTTATGCCGCATCACCTCGCTCTGTTTATTTAGAAGTTCTGACTCGGCTGATTCTAGACGTACCATATTGCTTGATAAATCTGACTGCAACTGTCTTAACATCTTATCTTTAGTGCTCAGTTCTGATTGTATTCTATTAAGCAGACTTTCTTTAGTAACCGCATCGTTCCTGAGTTTTGAAATTTCATCTGAACTGGTGCCAACAGTCGCAGGCTTCATGTCGTCCGATTGCTTTCTCCGCATTTCCAACTCCTTTTCGGCAATTTCCAAGGAGTTTTCTTTCACTATAAGTTCACCTTGGTATTTCGTTAAAAACGTGAAAAGATCAGACCAGGCCTTTGTTAAAATTGCACCCTTCTGGTGTAGTTCCATTTGCATGTTTTCCAATGGACTTCTGCTGCTCTCTCTTGTCGCAGTGTCGCCCGATTCTATTATTGCAGCAGTTGTGCTGTCTTTCATGTTCTCCATTTATCTGTAAAGGAACCGGTATATTATAAATGTGATAAAAGAATAAAGAATGTATAGGGGGGGCCTAGGCCTAGTAGGCCTACATTACAGAACGGATGCAAGAAAAAAAGAGGAACATAGGCCTATACTATAGCCTAATAGGCCTAGCAATAAACATGCAATTGCCTAAGCTAATGCAAATGCCATTGCCTACATTACAATTACGACAATTAAACAAGAATTTCGTATTTCTTTCAATCCACTTTCCTTGGTGTATCTATTTTTACCCTTGAAACTCCACCCTCCTTATTACCTAATATGTATTGAAGTGCAGAATTACGTAACGAATTGTGTTGAAAAAAGAGTTTTCTTCAGTGCGTGCATTCATGGCATTGCATGCGTTAATTCTAGTCTCGGTCACCCAGCTATTTCGAATCTGGGGATCCGAAAAGCTTGTGTGTGCAGTACTGCGGAACAAACCGGTTAGCTGCGCGAGACTACTTTAATTGAGAAGCGATGGGATTTTCGGAGTTGAGTGGAAGTGAGTATACGGAGCGCTAAAAACGCAATTTTTTTCTCTCGATCCAAAGTGACGATCTTTGATGAAATGCCATCCACATGGCAAGCTTACCGAAACTGTTACAGAAATAGGGCTATTTGCTGTCAGATTTTGAAAACGATTCTGAAATTCGAAGATTTTGTCGATGGTTTAGGCCTGGGCCTATTCACTGAATACTAAGACCTCTTGTGCGCTCCATAAGCGGAACCGGAAATGGTCTTGAAAGGCAACATGGCTTCCCATGTGAGGTTGGGGCCAAAATTTGTTCATCAAAGTGGCAAAAATATCTGTGAAGTCTCGAAAAATCATGGATGTTGGCAACATCATAGAATGCTTCCGTGTTGGGGGTGAGTTGCATCCAAAAACATCCTGTTGACATTTCTTGTGAAAAGAACCAAAGGCAAACAAAGTTTGATCAGACAGATGATGATGCACTCATCATGCTCAGTCGTCATGGAGGATGCAGATGTGTGAGATGCAGTGCATCTGAGGAGGCAGTGCATGTGCAGGCAGGCAGGCAGGAGGGGGAGGTGCCATCTAGCACACACAGACACTGCATTGCCATTAGTGCACAGTTCTGTTATAGGGCCTAGGCCCAGATCATGTAGATGTCATCATCATGGTCATGTTTCATCATGCACCCAGCCCCCCCCCCCCCCATTCTTGTTTGTCAAGTAGGCCTATGCTTAATGCTGGTAATTCCTCCACAATAGGGCCTACATTCATCACCGTCATCATGTCGTCCACCATGCCTACCTACCACACATTCAATTTCCTCCTTGACAGGCCAAGTCCATGGCATTTCATCCATGGGAGAAATTTCACAGGAGGATTTCAACAAGGAAAACAGATTCCATCAAATAATTGTGATTCTTCTCTGTCATTGAGACATGTGAGAATGGCGTCAACCTCATCCACAGTTGTTAATCACCAGCACAATGCATGGAAATCAAAGATCAAGTCTGGGCCAGGCCTTCGTGACTTCTTGGCTGATGTCAATCAGCAGACTCCCATTTCCGATCTCAGCACAATCCAGGGAAGTAGTATACCATATATTGAAGAAGCTGATGTGGATGGGAAAGACCAAAAAGGTATATTCATAAACCTATTTAATTTGATCTACTCCCTCTGTTGTTCAGTTTGAATAGGCGTCACTGGTGAGGTACACTGGTAGTAGCCTGTGTACCTCAACTAGCCTCAGGTTTCATGATGCTTGTTATGTTCGTTTTTACTGATTTCTTTTTGCAGTGTTCATAGAAACATATGGATGCCAAATGAATGTGAATGATACTGAAGTTGTATGGTCCATATTGGAAACGAGTGGTTTCAAGAAGGCTGTTGATCTGAAGGAGGTAACCTATTTACTGTGATGTATTCTATAAATACGGTTTCCTTGAGCCTGGTGTGGATGATGTGGTTAACAATGTAGATTGTTTCTCTTGCAGAGTGATGTGACACTGTTGATGACATGTTCAATCAGGGAAGGAGCAGAGCAGAAGATATGGAATAGAATACAATACCTGAAATCTCTAAAGAGACGGGGAAGAAAGGGCAGGTCTCCCATGAAGATTGGTGTTCTTGGTAACTTTCAGTTTTTATTTTGGAAAAGGGTACAACCTTCCAGTAATGTCAGTAATGTGTTGCTCAGTACACAGCATGAAGCCAAGAAAACCTTTGGTCTGTGTGTTCACGACCTTAGCAATTGCTGCTAAAACACTAGTCCATTGGGCTGTTTTCACTGAAAAAGCATACCATGACTGAACAGTTATCATGTTTTCTTCAGGTTGCATGGCAGAACGACTCAAGAAGAAGCTGATAGAGAAAGAAAAGATGCTTGATTTGGTTTGTGGACCAGATGCATATCGTGATCTCCCCCGGATGTTAGCTCAGACAGAATCAGGACAAGCTGCTGTGAATGTGCTCTTATCTCTTGACGAGACGTATGCTGATATCATGCCTATTAGATTAAATCAGAACTCGCCATCTGCATTTGTGTAAGTTGATGTTTCTAAAAACATTTACCTGGAACATCGAAAAAGGTGTACGAAACATCAATTCAGCATTTCATTTTGATGATGGTTTGATGAGAAGAAAGTCATGATTTTCACTCATTCTTTCAGATCAATAATGAGAGGCTGTGATAATATGTGTAGTTACTGTATAGTACCTTTTACACGTGGCCGAGAGAGAAGTCGAGACATGGCATCAATTCTAGACGAAGTTAGGGAGCTGTCAAATCAGGTGATTGATTCAGTTGTTCTTGTGCTCTGAAATTAGATCTTGATGAGAGTAGCAAATGAGTGAATGCTCATGTAATTGATTTTACTGGGATTCCTCCCAAAGAGCTATTCCTAACTTGATAACAGGAGGATATCAAAGAGCTTCACAATGTCCTCTAAATTTCCTGGAGTTGAGGTGTCTCTGAGTATGACATATTTCGACTTCCCAAATACATTGCAGGGTGTCAAGGAAGTGACATTACTGGGCCAGAATGTGAATAGCTACCGTGATTTGTCAGAGGCTCAGCATGCTGTCTCGGATGGTCAACTGTCAAAACTTAGTAAGGGTTTCAGTACGATATACAAGTCAAAGAGAGGTGGCAGGCGATTTAGTGATCTCTTAGATAATGTCTCTCTGGTTGATCCAGAAATGAGGATTCGTTTCACATCGCCACATCCCAAGGATTTTCCAGATGAGGTATGTAGTTCTTCAGTTCTGTCTATCGTAACTACTGGTATGTTGATTTGTCAACCGTATTCTTTCTACCCATCCCAACATTGGACCTTTTCAACATGCCTCAATGGCTCATCTGATGTTAAGGCTCACAGTTCCTGCTTCTGACACTGTCTAGGATACAATACTATGCCTAGTCTATTTGCAGGTTCAATGTCAGAATTGTGGTTTTGATCTTCAGGTCCTACAGTTGATAAAGGAACGTCCCAACATTTGCAACCAGATCCACCTTCCTGCTCAGAGTGGTAACAGTGACATTCTGAAGGCCATGAGACGGGGATATTCTCGGGAAGCTTATATTGATTTGGTTCATCATATAAAAGATACCATCCCTGGTTAAGTATTACTACCACTGAAGAGTTCCTCGGCAACTGCATGCTTTACACTCGTCATCTCACTGTGAAGTTTTATGTAAGAATATCCGGAGATAATGAAATGCATTCACCAGGTTCTGTCCATCAGTCACGTCCATCCTTTTTTCAGATGTTTCTTTGTCCAGTGATTTCATTGCGGGATTCTGTGGAGAAACAGCAGAGGCCCACAAGGACACTGTATCATTAATGAGACTAGTCAAATATAACTTTGCATTTTGCTTCCCCTACAGCATGAGGCAGGTAAGGGCTTCGGTGTGCAGTTCTTGAAATTCCCATATTGGGACAGATTTGCAAAGTGGTACAAAATTTACCTTAATCTTTTCCCTCTTATTCGTATACTGGTAGTTTTATTTTTCTCTCCTTTGCATACACTTCAAGAATTTTTGAAGTTTTATCCTCCTAGGATTCTCGAGTTCCAAGAATTCCATCAGCCCAGGTTTGATCCCTTAGCAATAGTAATTTTAATGTTTTAGAAAACGCATGCCTACCATCGTTTGGTGGATGATGTTCCAGAAGATGTGAAGCAGCAGCGACATGAGGAGTTAATATCTGTATTCCGAGAAGAAGCAGAAAAGAAAAACCTTGCACAGAAGGGACAGGTGCAGCTAATTCTAATAGAAGGGGTAGGTCCAATTCATGGCTGGTTTTGTTTTGGTGCTGAAGCACAACAATAACCAGTTATTTCTTCTGATCTCCTTGGGTTAGCCAATCTATCACGCATGAGGATTTGATCATTGTCGACTCCCATTTCATTTCCAGGACAGTAAAAGATCTCACCTTGATATTGCTGGAAGAAATGATGGCAACACCAAAGTGATCATCCCAAAGATTAAGATTCCGTCCAGTGATCCTGATGCTTCCCCAAGGGACATCAAGACTGGGGACTATGTTGCAGTGAAGGTTCGTTTGCATTAAGAGATTATCTGTTCATATATTTTTATCTCAGATGTGGTGCTGTATTGGACATCTTGGCTGTTTTCTGATGTCATTCTATTGTATTACTGTGAAGTACATGTATCATACTTCTTGGGTACTTCCAAAGTTGAGGAATATCAATTCCCTGTTTCCGGTTTCAGCAGCAAACACACTGTTTCATGTCCACATTTGTTTTTTCAGATCACTGGTGGAAGTTCACAAGTTCTGAAGGGAATGCCGTTATACCATACAAGTTTGACAGAGTTTTACCAGTAGCAAGACTCGGACAGAGCTTGTGGACAGAGCTTGTTGACAGAGATGGATGAGCAACTGCAACTACTGTAGTATAGGGATAGGCAGCCGCCCCTTTAAGGGCCCCCGTGGATTTAGTCGAGCCATGTATTGGTATACTTCAGTAGATTGATTGAGTGCCAAGATTTTTGTTGTGATTTCAATAAACAAACAGAATAGCTCATCATGCTGCTTGATTGTTTGTTTGAATGTCAAGTTCTTGTTACTCCCTCATCCTTCACTTTAACAGTCAGGATGGAAAACTTGGATGACATGCGATACGCCGGTATGATAAACTTAGCCAGGAAATGGTTTTTAAAACCTCAGTAAACCATGTTTATTACTGGTATTGCTAAACATGATAAAATGTATACCGGTATGTGAAATCGATATCAGGGAAAGAATAATGTACTCATGAACAACTTCAATAAACAGGCTTCACGACTACGTCATTCAAAGACAACAGATTTCACTAATCATCACCCTCTTTCCAGCATACCATAGTACATCTGAAGTTCTAAAATAGAGACAACTACTGACTAGACCTTCAGTCCAACTATATTGTATATAGTGCAAAACCTGCGGAATCCATCTAATTCAGAGTGCATCTATTAGTGTAAATGTACTGCTTGCATGATACATGGCTTGTTTTCAAGTACCTGTATTCTAACAAACCAGGACCTAATGAAAGAACTTTAACATGTATGTTCCGAAGTGTCAATGAATAAATTATTGTGAGATAAGGTATGCCTAAGCCACATCCCCGATTTGAGGTAAGAGTGAACAGTTCTGACCCACCTATGGCAATTTCAGCACATATCATTCATCCATGTTCATGAGGGGACGAAAAACCTCCTGATGTTGCTCTGGTTCATCCAACTCTGACCCTGCAGCTTTCCTCAACACATCAAGGCCTAGATCACCAGAAGTGTCGCCCTCATTCATCGATTCATTGTCCTCTGCAGGGTATTCACCAGCATTTGAATTGCTGATGTCCAACTCGCCAACATATTGCATCTTTACAGCTAGACTCTTGTTTGATGCTTTTGATTTTATCTGAATCAAATCAGGATGTCTCTTCCGTACATTTAACCACCAGTCTTTTCCAGGCAATCCACACTTAAATGGATTTGGCATCTTCTTCGAATCAAAGTACTGTGCCAACAGATTTAAGAGTTCTTTGCGACCGAACTTGGCTCCATTTTTGGTATGCTCAAGGCTTAACTTAATCACCTCGCGTTCGTCCTCCAAAGATATGCAGCCCCCTCGGCCATGACGCCCTCCAGGTTTCTTAAGTTCTCTAACGTATGTGCTTAGTGATGTCTTTGGTATATGATAAAAATTTGCTGCCTTCCGTAAAGACATTTCGCCTGATCGTACCTTGTGCATTGCAGTTTCCAAAGTGGCAAAATCGTATGCGTTGTTCACACCTCGTGGGCCCTTATTCTGAAATATTAATCCGTAAACAAATTAGAACATGAAGTTATGAATTTTTTTATTTGAATTGTTGCTAGATTTCTGATACAGGACATTCTATATACTCTTTTCCCTCAGCACATTTGATACATCTAGATTTATGCCCTTCTAGAACTCTTCAGCTTAAAACTCATCTGCTGAAACACTAGGCGATGCCCATACTATTTTATCTTTTGTTGTTATGAAGCCATTCAATCTTGGGGCCCATAAAGTTCTACTGTGATCTACTTACACGGGCCCTGAAAGCTTCCAACTGACCAGCTTCCTCTGCAGCTCTCCGCAATATTGAGGTACTTGGAACAGGTGCGGAAATCGGCACAGGTGCTTGTAAAGTACCAGGGTTCATTGAACTGATCATGTTGTGATCATTCGAACTGTTTTGATCTGTGTTTGAGTCTGATGTCTTTGGTTTCCAGTCCTCATTCTTTGTGATCATATAAGAATCACAATACAAGGACATCGCTTCATGCATTTTTGACTCCATTGATTGTTGGGCAGTGTCAGTGTTTGTTCGGCCTGTGGAGCGCCCTTGAATTCCCTGAGAGTGTGAGGTTTGTTGTTCATTGATTGAGGTGAACTGAGTTGATGTCAAAGGATGAGGACCACTAGTAGACTTGGAATCGGTCGCTACCTGTTCTTTCGCTGATGTTGCTGAACCATGTCTCTGAAACAATAGACAGTAGTTTTACTAGAATAAGGCAACACCAGGATGGAAAAAACACAGGATGTTTACCTTTCAACACACAACAGATGAATTTTTGAGGAGAGATGTGTCACCTAAGATTTTTGCCTCACTCGTACAGAGCCCTACCTGCTGCAGCTGTAACCTTCTCCTGGTTTCTTTGTGGGCTTTTCTTTCTGCATCTAGCGTCTTTGTTTGCATATCAAACAGTTCCTTCAGCCTTGACTTCTCTTCATTAGCAGCCGTAATGTCAGAAGACTCATTCACATTCTGACCCTGTAATTTTTGAATTAGGTTATCCTTTATTTCTCCCAGTTCCTCCTTCATATGGAGATCAGCTTCAAGCTGGGCAATTCTATTCTGGTAATGTAATATCATGTCATCTTTTTCAAGGTTTTCTGACCTTGTTTTTTCCAACAGTTGTGATTGATTCATGAGCTCAGCTTGAACGCCATGAATCATTTCAGTGGCATTCAACAATTCTGACTGACAAGTAGATAACTCCTGATCCTTGAGTTCCAGTTGCTCCTGTAGTTCCTCAGAAGATGGCACAGATTTGCCATCTTTTAGCACGGCAAGCTGCTTTCTTCTTGCCTGGATTTGTTTTTCTATGATCTCCAGTTGATTTTCTTTGACCATTAGCTTAGCTTGATAAGTGGTGAGTAGAGAACACAAATCAGTCCATGCCCTGCTAAGACAGTTCCCTTTCGCCCTAAGCTCATCCTGGAGGATTTTCAGGTCGTCATCTAGACTGATATTTGCCTGCTCTGTCATCATGATGCTGAACAATCCGAGTCTAAGCACTTTGTTGCCGGGTTTCTGAAAGAAATTGAGTCAGAGTGAAAGAAATGACCTTCAATTTTTGTAGGCCGATAATTATCAGAATGACAGAAGCAAGATGACGAGATATGATCATTACGTGCCACCATTCATTCACCATCATTGCCTTTCACGTGGACGTCACATGCCGAAGCCATTTGGCATGCATATGCAAGGCACACAGGACACTACTGCTCTGGTGCAACATCGTTCGTTTTAGTCTCAGTAACTGAGACTCTGATGTTACACTTTTGCTTTTACAAACTGACATCTACATAGTAGGCCTAGGCTAGCACATATCATATCGTGAAAGAAGTTAGGCCTAGGCCTATGCCTGGGCGATATCATGATATGGCTTATGGCTGCCGTAACCTGGTAACTACGACGTTCGTTGTTTTAGGCCTACCGGTACTCACTCTTCTCTTTCTGTTCTGTGCATGCCCAACCCAAAGGCACAATTAATTCCCAAAGCGTGGTGCAAAATAACTCCTGCTGTTTATCACTGACAGCAGTTATTTGGTCGATACCACCCCACGGAACGAGTTTAGAATCCCCTGTCACTAAGAAACTTGTAATGCTCCTTCTAACAATACATTGCGCTGCGTGCACTGTACATTTGATGTACACGGCAGTTTTCACTCCTCAGCAAAAGTCGGCAAAAATTTCATCTAAAAGCATTTTTCTAAGAGGAGCATGCATTCATTTGGGAAGAATAAAAGGCATTCTTTCAGATGATATGCGTCTCCACAACGGACTGTCTTTAGTTTAGGCGGACGCTGGATTTTTATTTAGAAGGAGCACAGCAGCATAGGCTCAAGTTTCTATGTGCCTGTCAGCAAAGGTCATCGATTGACAGAATAAGCCGCATTGTACAATAGGATTTCCATTGTGTGCCATGGAGTAACGTCACTTCCGACGGGGGATTCTAAACTTTAGCCCACCCGACCATGAGCTTTGTTGTTTGTTGACATGACATGCATGACGAGGACAAAACTGGTCACTGGAGTGGCCTAGCCTCCTAGTGGTGAAAATTGAAACTAGCCTAAATCATCCTTCCCTTCCTAAGAAAAGAGGATCTCTGCCTACTCTGCAGCGTTTACAATCATTGGAAACCACAGGCGTTTACCAATTTGTGCACGGATTGGATATCTAACATACATCCTCAACCAGTTTCTTACATTTCAATACATTAGCAATTTTATTTCACAAACCCACTGTGCTTGCAGACCCGGAAACCATGTTTTTTTTTGCTGGAACTACCCATGCTACCGCTGGTAGGCCCCGCGTGAACAGTATCCACTGCTACCGTGAAGATTGCCGAGAAGACAATAGCCTGTATCCCTTCCGTCAGATGCTGCAACACATGCCATCTCTGTTTCCTTGGCAGTACTAGGATGCAACAAAGAGTTTATCGCTTCCTCATAATCGATTTATTTCTTCAAGAAACGACGTTCACGATCTGTGATTGAGTTGGAACGATTTTTAACGCAAGTGCCTAGAGCGCCACCAGCAGTGTTGTCGACTGAAACTATGTCAAGTCCGAATATCCTTGCGGATGAAAACCAATTAGCGTCTGATTAGCATAAATATTCGCTTGCTTGGCATGCTTGATGTGCGTTGTTGTTTCTTTGTTTACCCAAGCCAATTGTTTGTTATTTGAGAAGCTAATCGTCGAGGTAATCAATCCAGCTCTGGGTTTATTTGAATATGAAAAGTATAGACTGACTTTAATTCCGGTTTTTGCTCTGGTTATTTCCGAATTAACCCACAATTCAAGTAGCTACCGGTAAGTGTTTGTACTGCACCACATGACCACCCACCCAAAACCACAGGCCACTGTTAAAAAGTACGTGGGTGACAGTTTTTTAGTGGGACACACCGTAGTACACAATGCATTGTGTGTACAAATGTACACACGTAGTATAATATTAGAGAAAGGCTGATCAACCGAAAAGACACCGACCTGTTTTTCGTCAAAGTTATCCTATTTAGAATTTGCACAAGAGTCTTAGAACTGGTCAAATGGTCCTTCTTGAATGTATTAACAAGATAATTTGGTTCATATCCACAATATTCACAATAAATCCATCGAAAATGAACTTTGAAAACCGAAATGTCTTCACTTGACGACTTCTTTCCAGAGANTGAGATTTTCTCAACAATGAAAACGAATTTTGGAATTCTGACTTCATTAACATGTAGATACAAACCAAAGTTACTGGTATACAGAAGATAGTCTCTTGATTCTTTGTAATAAGGCGGCATTATGTACCGAAAGCTGTACCCTTTGTTTCAGCTAATGAGTGGATCGACCACAAACTAATTTGTCGTTTTAGTTGTTGCACTGTCCGTCTGATAATTTAGGTGTAGATGCAAAGTAAAAAGACTGTAGTGTTTTAAAGATATTTGACATTTCAGAAAAGTGGGCTTGGAAAATTTGGTGAGTGGACCTAGCCCTTAATTATTGTGTTGTGTGCCTAATTGGCAAAGCCCAAGCCAAGGGAAGGTCTTCCTGCTTGGGTATTCATTCTAAGTCGTAAGAATCCCTTTTGTTGCATCAGATCATAGGTCTACAAAATATGTATGTAGGCCTAGTCTACATCAATCCCTTCGCTCATCATGTCATCGCTGACTAGTGACTGAGTCTTCTTTTTTGGGGGCCACCGGTCGGTCGGGGTCACACTCGCTATGCAATTTATTAGGCCTTGGCCTAGGCCTACCGTCGGTAACCATGGAGGTATCTTGTAAATCAGTCCTAGCTCAAGCCCTGGTCGGCCTTGGACTCAATAAATGCTCTCAATTTTTTCTTACCTTTATTTCTTGCAGGTATGTTCTTTTAGGTCAACACCAACTCCAGAAATAGAACGTTGATGTAAAATGCCAGAATCCCGCATTTCAAGTGGCGATTTGAAAGTCACTCAAGCTGACCTCCTGGAAAAAGGATGCCAGTTGACAAAAGTTTGGTCAGATCTCTTCAGCCTGCTGTCCAAATACCAGGCAGATCTTATAGTGAAGGAAAACGAAATTGAAGTCTTGGAACAGCAGTTGGAATCGAAACAACAGGTGCTGAAATCAACAACAGACAATGGAACACAAGAAATCACAAATCTTAAAGGAGAACTTCAAGCCAAGGACTTGGAACTTGCGAAGTACAGAGCTGATTTACTGAACAGTGAGGAAGCTATGCAACGACTTCAAACAGAAATGCAATCAAACACAGACCTCTTGACGAAGTGTCGGACAGAAGTTCTTGAAAATCAGGAGAAATTCATACAGGCTCGTTCAGAAATTGATAAATTGAAATTTGAACTGTCTAACAAAGATGAGCAAATTCGAATTAAGGATGCTCTTTTAGAAAAGATTCAGGCACAGATGATGAGAGAAGTGAATGAGTTGTCCTCAGATGTGAATTCTCTAAAACATCAACTGAATTTAGAGAAAGCCGCCCATGAAGAAACTAAAAGGACTCTGGTTTCAGTGTCTAAGGCAAACAAGGTAAGGAAAACAAATCAGGGTCGCATGTGTTGATTGCATTGGACTTGCTACAGAAAATTAATAAGTGCTTATTTTCACGTATATCTAGTTGTGCTGCTCCTTTCAGCCAAGGGGGGGGGGTAAGGGTAGGTTCATCATTCCAATAGTTGTTGATGACCTTGGTAGATGATTCCGGGTTTCCCATTTTGAAGCCAGTTTCTTATTTCTTATGTTTCAGACACCAGAAGTGATCGATATTCCCGACTCCCCGCCAATGATGAATCTTACCAGTGAAGACAATGATGACCTCGATCCTGAATCCCAGTCAACGAACTCCAGTTCAACCAAAGTTCATTTACGACCTTCAACTAGCAGTGCACCTAGAACATCAACACATTCTCAGTATCAGTTCCAAAGAACTAAACCTAACTTTTCCGTGGCAACTGTGTCAAAATCTCAAACTGATTCACTGGCACATTTTTCAACCTCGCAAACGACACAGTCTAGTTGGACTTCCACACCGTCCAGTGCAATGTCCAGACCACCTCCAGAACTAAGTGATAATGACATATTTAGTGCTTTGTCGGCGGACAGTTCTAAAGATTCTTCAAATTTGTCTACAGTATTTAAAATGGATGATTCTGAACCAGTACCGGTGTCGTTAACGGGGCCTGTATCCTCAGAGTTGTTGGATGATACTGGACAATCTGGGGGAGTCGATTCATCACAGGTGGGTGTCGCTTACTTAATTTTTGTTCCTAAGCATCCAGTTGCTGCAGCATTGAAGACTTAGTACAGTTTCAGATATTTGTATGGTTGCGCACTGAAATGTCCCCATGTATTTAGATAGGAGCAATTAATTACGGTATGTTGAGTGATACAGTGTACATGTAGTGCTCACTTGTACCTATGAAGAAATGTTCACTGACTGGCACAGATAGTCAGGCCTATGGAGTCGTGGCAGTGAAACCTGAACTATGTAGGCCGCAATCTGTAGTCAACTGAAAATGAGTTCTCATGTTGCACTGGCAGTGACTGGATGCTTGGAAGGATGGTGGCAGCAATGGATACTTCTATCACTAGACTGAATGGTTTCTTCTGTTTAGTGGAGACAAAAGTGTGGTGCATGATTTTCATCTTGATTCTGCCTGAGCTCTGTTTCGGTACTTGAACTAATGGGTCATGGCTGTCTATCTTGTTTATATCAGGAATTCAAAGTCATACCTGTAATTCAACAGGTGGCTTGCTGTCCATAACAGGCTCACATTCTGTATTTAAAACAAAGGGGCTCTCTCTAGTCTTGTTGCAAAATGGGGGGGGGGGGGGGGGGGG